>CAJQZN010040042.1:21950-34349 GCA_907164685.1 Colias eurytheme
GCACACGCGTACGTGTCAACGCACACGCGTACGTGTCAACGCACACGTGTACGTATCAACGCACCCGCGCGCGTATTTACGGACGAGTAGATCTCAACATGCAGGCTTTTTATAGTGAAAATATTATAATATTTGTTGAAGTATTTACTACAATTGTATACTTAAAGCATAGATATTTAAAGATGGTATGGATAATTGTGAAAATGACAACTTGATTAGATATAGTAAAAAGGTGTACACAGGTTTAAATAAAGAGGTAAAATAAACAAAACCTAGCAAATACAGTCAAATAACCAAAAATAGAAATAAATACCTTTGATAATCCTTTATGTAGTTTCGCAGCGAAGGCTTCCCTCACTTGTGGTACGTCATCCTAAAAAAAACACATTTAAAGAACATCTGCATAACAAGAGAAAAAAATGGAGTAGTTAATTTTCAAGATTGTGATACCAGATTACAAAATGAAAAAATTAAATACTAAATAACTGGTATAGAATTTAATTTTATATGGATGAAATAGTAGTAGTGGTATAGTATTTAAAATATAATATATTGATGATAATAGTTGTAAAAATTAGGGATAGAAACATTGAAATTTCACTCAGACCTATTTATTGGTTAATAATTTGTGTCACTAATAATACCTATTAACATGTACTAACAAGTAAAAAGTAAAAGTGTATTCGTCACTAGAAATACCCGCATTTATATATAAAAAATATAACCACAGACAAAAAACATACCACCATAAGATGCGACAGATTATAAAACTGTTCGGCCGTGAACTGATCGCCGACACCTTTCTGCTCGCAAATCTTGAGCATCGCCGCGCCGGCCGCCAGCCGGAGATGCGCCATTTCCGCTTTCGATAGTTGATTTTGCTGAAAAATTTAGTTAATTAGAGGATTCGGTTTATAGAAGTTGCCTATTACAGTATTAAGGAATATATGGACGATAAAAACCCATGGAGGGTTGTCGCGTAAAAACCACAGGACAGTTCTTTGGCATATTACTAAAATATATGATGTTACATATGTAATTTGTAAAATTAAATTGTAAAACTGACATGATTAAAAAGAGCAACTATGGAGTTTCTTGCCGGTTCTTCTCCGTAGATACTGCTTTCCGAATCGGTGGTAAATGTTAAAAATATGTACCTAATGACGTTTCAAAAGTGCTTCTAGAAGAAGTCTAATTGAATAAATAAATGTTTGAGTTTGAGAAGAGTAACAAAATTATTGATAACGGTAATGCCTTCATTTTTATCAAGTAGTATAGAATTGCTTCGCACCTTTTAGGTAACTATGAGTTGTGTTTTTAACAACATACACATGTGATGTTAGGCCTGCAATCATTTTTGAAGTGAAAACTTCTTTAGCGGCGTTGAGCACTTTTTCTGTAATGGGTATAAAATCTTAAACTCGCGTCAGGACACGTGACCTGATCGAAAAAGCGTAAGACGGATACCATTCCAAAATATCAAACATGCTCAACGTTAATAATCAAGTTTTCACTTCTGCCGGCACTCCCGGAGTGCAACCCGTCTTTTTTTTTGTTGCAGGCTGAATTGAAGATAAAGCTATTTATTAAGTAGTAAAATAATGTATGACAAGGACATGGACGGCATTAATTTAGCGAATAAGCACCATGCAACTTGAACTTATAAATGAGCCCCGAGTTGGCAGCGGGTTTCCTCAGGTAACTTTTTATGATAATCCTGCCTTACAATCTATACATATATAATCGCACAACCAACCTGTAACAAGTCCCCCTTATGCACTATAAACGCATTCAACATCCGGAATGTCTTCTGCGCAGACAGTTCATCTTTCTTCAAGCCGAGCAGCCAGCGAGCCATACATTTGAGTCCTTCAAGCTTGCAGCGGGTTTCCTCGGGCAGTTCTTCTTCGGAGCACCATTCACCATCCGGAGCGTTTGGTCCACCGCCCCCTTCGCGGACTAGGAGCTCTTTGACTATCTGAAATTGTGTGGAAAGTCAAATATATGTTTATGGGACACTAGCGAAGGTAGAAATTTAATTAGAAATGCCTTTGAAGCTAGTGTGTATATTGGTTTAGACTGTTGGTATATCATAAGCTCGAGGCCATCGAGTTATATAACATACTAGATTTCCGCCCGCGGCTTCGCCCGCGTTTTCAAAGGAAAACCCGCATAGTTCCCGTTCCCGTGGGATTTCCGGGATAAAACCTCTCCTATGTGTTAATCCAAGTTACCCTCTATATGTGTGCTAAATTTCATTGTAATCGGTTCAGTAGTTTTTACGTGAAAGAGTAACAAACATCCATACATCCATACATCCTTACAAACTTTCGCCTTTATAATATATATTAGAAATTAGAATAAGGTTAAGATAAACCACTGTTTATACAGGTAATACATATTTATTGAACATAAAAAACAAGTGTTTAAATGGTAAAAAAGGTTGGGCAAGTTTGACTATGCGAAGTACCTTCATGCTGTTTTAAAATATACAACAATACAATATATAATCTCGATATCATTAAATTAATATATGTACTTGCAAGAATTACGAATATTTTTCCCACATAAAGACTACACAGTATAACTGTAACTGGCAGAGATTGCTGTGTAGCAATAAGGCCGCCTATTGTGCAAAATTTTTATACCTCATTAATTTGTACCACATCTCCTACATTGTTTTGTACAATGAAGTGTTGTTATAAATAAATAAATAAATATAACTATACATCTGTCTCGAAGGACCATTACATGTAAAAACATATTTGTGACATTTTGGAATAATGAAATTGTTTCTAAAACCTATTACAAGAGTATTTAATGTTTGCAACAAAGAATGTCAAATAATAAAAAACAAACAAAACATTTTTACCTACCTACATCTATACTAATATTATAAAGAGGAAAGGTTTGTATGTATGTATGTATGTATGGTTTTCACGCATAAACTACTGGACCGATTTTGATGAAATTTGGCACAGATAATCTTTAGACCCTGAGAAAGAACATAGGCTATCTTTTATTGCGAAATATGTACCACGGGCGAAGCCGGGGCGGACCACTAGTATTATTATATAAATTATTTTTTTCCGTACATATTCTATTCCCATACCTTATTAGTGGATTCAACTCACCTTCCTAGAGACAATATTCTTTATATGAACGGGGAAATTATCGGGCAGATTGTGTGCAATATGGCCGAGTGTGACTATCGCCGTCCTGTAGTGTTCCGATTGAGGACTGAGCGTTGTTTTTAACGTTTCCAATATTTCCGTGAATATTTGTGACCTCTGTTCTGGTACGTTGACGAATAGACACCTGAAAATAAAATTAAGTTTTATATAACATGACAATTTATAATTCCTTATACATATTATAAAAATAGCTGTCTGACAAAATATACATAAACAGATTTTTAAGGAACCTGCAAATGCTATAAACGCGATAACAGTAAAAATTATTACATAAATGTAATTACAGAACATGAAATAATTGAATTTTTAATTTAATAAATGTCTGTTTAATAAAATTTGATATACCTGACTGCATTTTTCGCCTGTTTCGGGGTACCAACTTCAGCATATGCCTTGCATAGGGAAATCAATTTCGGGAATAACGATGAGCATGCCTCTCCTATTAAAATAAAATAAATATAAATCAAATCAAATCGTATAATTCAATTAAAGTAACTCTTAGGAAACCATATACCATACTAACAAAGCATCAGTATTTACTTGCACTTGATTTTACAGTTAAAAATTAAAAACCTCTTAACGCATTTCATACGCGATGTATTCATTATAATATAATTATATTGAGTTTGGTCATCAAATAAGATAAAGTTATCACAATTATTAAGCTATTGCATAGTTTCTATCGCGGGCCTCGACCGCGGGGACCGAATCCAGAAATTGCGTAACGAAAAACCTCACGCTCCGACGGGCACGGTGTGGCTTGAAGGCATAGCATGCAATAGCTTTACCGCGGCAATCCCCGAGTGACACACGTCTTTTTTTTAATATTACCATCAAGACAAACATTTTAGTGATAAAGTATTAAATTTCCAACATACCTAAAGGCCGATATTTCCCGAGGAAAGTCAGGGCAGCCAGTATATGCGGTGCTATCGTTTCGTCATCCAATTCCAATAGCGAAGTGAGTCGATTGAGAACATCCTCATGTAAGAAATGCGCGGGGAACACAAATGAGAGCATCACGAGGAGTTTCAAACCGCGTTCCGCTGCCTTTTTTATGTCTATGCCTGTTGGTGAATGAAAAGTGTTAGTGTAATTAATATTGGTGTTATAAATTATAATTTATTATTAAACTAATAATTATGTTATAATTCCTGATTAAACTAATTTTTTGTACACTAGCTTGGCAATATGCATAATTTTGAATCATTACATTATCAGTATTCTACTTGCTACTCTGTATTCTTGCTGGTAGGCAACACAGTATTGTATTCTCCCTGCCTGTAGCAAAAGTTTGACTTATTTGAATATACATTACGTAGTTATTTCATTATAAGGTTTAGTGACCTTATAAAAAGATGTATTTATTCATTGCAAGATATAGTAACCTTACAAAAAATATATTAGTTAGTAGTATTTTATAAAAACATTGTCAGATTGAGTCATGATCCACCATCACTGAGCTGACTCGTTTCAGACGTACAGACACACAAACAACTGACCGCACTCCTCCGCTATAGAAGTATCCGTCCCCCGGACAGCTCCCTCCACATAGCCGACCAGTATCAGTAGTGAGTCGTGGTCCACCATCACTGAGCTGACTCGTTCCAGATGTACAGAGTACAGACACACAAACACACAACTGACCGCACTCCTCTGCTATTGAAGTGTCCGTCCCCCGGACAGCTCCCTCCACATAGCCGACCAGTATTAACAGCGAGTCGTGGTCCACCATCACTGAGCTGACTCGTTCCAGATGTACAGACAGACAGACACACAAACAACTGACCGCACTCCTCTGCTATAGAAGTATCCGTCCCCCGGACAGCTCCCTCCACATAGCCGACCAGTATCAGTAGTGAGTCGTGGTCCACCATCACTGAGCTGACTCGTTCTAGAAGCATCTTCACTGTGTTGTAGTATATATTCGTCATTACTGGCTGGCCGAGCTTTTTGAGCACGCTGGACTGAAAATTTATGAATTATTTTATTAATATACTATGTATGAAACTCGGTTTTCAAGAATTTACATTCAAAATTTCCTTCAAAACAGTTAATTTAAGAGTTTCAGCGTAAAAGACAGACAGCCTAGAATTTACAAGAAAATTATCTGCTGACAAACAAAATATTAAGGTCTCTATTTTAAATTAAAATAATATTAAATAACTTAACTGATGTTCTGAACGGCATTTGAAAACAGAACTCCCTAATTATTTCGTAAAAAATAAATTAACCAATCCTATTTCCGATAAAAAAAAATTATTGGCAAATAAATGAATTTGAATTTGATAAAATCTATGCACAAAATAGATGCATACTCACAGTGGTTCGCACGCAGACTTCGCAGCTGACATTCGGGTTGAGTATCGTCTCCATTCCTTGTAGTAACTCTGGAGCTTTCTTCATATGTTCCGAGAATTGATTCAAAAACTCTTGCGCCTTAACCGACTCGGGCAAAAACTTGGAACTAATATGCAACACTTTCGTCATCATTTCCTTTTGAACGGCTGGCGTTGGTGGCCTTCTGTGTAATTCTACCCACTCCGCGACTGTCCTTCGCACAGCTAACTGATGTTTTTGCAACTCTATGAACGCCTTTGTAGCGTTGTCATCGACATTTGACATTAAATAGTACAATTTCTTCATCCGAACTTGTGGGGGCAATGTGTACGGTACTAGAGAAGTATTCAACAGTCTTTCCACTAATAACCTGTCTTCGATCGCCGTCATGTAGTATCCGTGTAATATTTTGTCTTTGATCCATTGTGCCGCTTTTTCCGTAGCGGGCGGCACACTTTCTTCTGTTAAGAACTTCTTGTAAATCATCGCCAGACCGGACATGGCTTCTTTCCTTATTTTGAACTTCTTGTCCAACGTTCTTTCTCTTACAAAATGGAGTAAATCCTCAGATTCGGCGACCGCTTGGAAGTCTCTTTGTGCCGTTGCAATAATGGCCATAACGACTTCGTATCTGACTTGTTCGTGGGCATCATGTTGCCTCATTTTGAGCGTCTCAGTTATGTCTTTCCTCAAATCCGGGTGATGCACCAGAAAGTGCATGCAATATTGGACGCATTTGATTCGTATCGGTACGGAAATGTCATTGAATCTGCCTAAAAACGCTCGCCATAAAGCCGGATATTGCTTGGCAAGCTCTGACATTGGTTCCGAGAACATTCTAGCTAATAACGCGACCGCACTGAGCCTCTCTTGGAACTGTGCGGATTTCAGTTTGCATTCGAGCTGCGGCAGTACCGACAGCAGAACTGATGGACAACATTGGTTCAGTTCATAGATTAATTCGTACACTTTTGAAAATATTGAGAGACTCTTTTCTTCTTTACCGAGGATTAGGACGTGGTTGAAGAACTGGAAAGTTAAAAAGACTATGTATTATCAAGATTACGTATTATTTTGACCATTTCACTGTAGTTCCAAAAATTTCAATATCTCAAAGTTATTAAATGTTTTAATATTATTTATTCCTGCCACAATTTTAGACATTCTTTGTTACAAGTAAATATGCAATTCATTACTAAATGTAATTGTTCGGCATATCCCCATTTTTCAGACATCATTACCCTACTTATGTGTTACCAATTCAATCTAATCCAGTGTTCTACTCGATTTTTACCAAACAATTATAACACTACACTGTATAACTTACCGCTTGTATATACGGCTCCAACGTGTCACTAGTTTTCACAATAAGCTCTTTAGCTAGCGCGTACGCATGTTTGTGTTCCCTTTTATTTGGCTCCACTAGGTTTATGAGAATCACGTTGAGCAATTCGTTTGAAACCACGTCTGATTCTGTTATAAGTGGACATAGCACGTCCAGCATGAAGGATTTCACTTTTGTTGAGTGTTCGGAACTAAAAAAGGGTATTTGAATTAATATAAACAGTGTAAATAGTTCGTTTGGTCTTTACTTGATCATTTCAAGGAACTTATTTTAGACTTTTTAAACGAATTTTTAAAAATTTTAAAAGCTTTGGTGTCCGTGGTAGGAATACAAAATAGTTCGGACAACGTCGGAACTTGTATAAAGGCTTCGATAAATCAATCATAGCCATGAACTATAATACACTGTTTTTAAGTAAACAGATAAGATAGGGAAAAAACAGAATATAAAAAATTCTATCATAATAACGCCTTTCACCGTTTCACCGTAAACTGTAAGCCATACTATTATTTCTATGTCTAGAAAATCCTAAATCCTACACATCATTATGTAACTTTTCAATTAAAGGACATTTCATCACTACAATACCACGATAAATCATTATAGTAAGTTAGATAACTACCGTCAAAAAACAAGAAAACACTCACTTGACAATCTTGAACATGAGCGCGAACAGAGCGCAGAATATCTCCTGACAGTCTTCCAATTCAAAGCACATATTAAAAGACTTGACGTACGCCAAGTTTTCCAAAAGATAGAAGTATCTTTTGAACGCCGGATCCTTGGGGTCGCGTAGACCTTGCAACTGGTTGATCAGGAATAGAAATATTGTCTTCACCTGTGGATGAATTATGTAGTTAGTGTCAAAGTTTCTATAGATAAACAAAAATAATACAGTTAAAAAAACACGATAAAAATTCATGAAATGGTCCTTGATAGGTTAACAAAGTTTGAATTTAATCTGTCCGTTTAAAGTGGGTCAAAATCTGACCGGAATCGGTTAATTAAAGCATTATAACTTATATGGACGCAAAAAAGGAATATACTATAATGCAGATAAAATAGGAGAAAATAATTAGCATTATACTATCGATACCTTATTGAAAGAAAATTCATATTGTTATCGATGATGTATTGAAGAAATCTAATTAATTATTAGTAGGGTGTGTTGTGTGAGTTGATGTTTGTTTAACAACGTAAACCTATAATTATTGTAAGGCGAATCGATCCTTCTAGAAAACGGACAGCGAATGTTATTGGTGTTATTCTTTGTTAAAATACAGAAAAAATGCGATATATTAAACGGAATAATAAAACTCTGTTGACTTCCCATACATTCTAGCTTTCTGTATCTTTTAATTAATGAATAATTTTAACATCAGAAAAAAAGCCTATTACATAATCTGCTAATAATTATTATTAATTTCTAATACATAAATATATAAGAAAATAACAATAAGACAATAAGTTATTCAAGCGAGAGCTCCCGCCAAGATTTTTCTAGAACCATTTATCTGATAATGGAAGCTTTTAGTTTGACTTGTAATATAGGTATTCACTATTCATTTAATGTAACTCGAACCAATGGTTAAGCACAACAATATGTTAGTTAAGCTTATTTTGTATAATTCATTTACGAGATATCAAATTATTCCTAATACACATGAATTTACGAATTATACACCTTATCTTGTTAGCATTAGGGTATAAAATACAATAAGTTCTATTCAATTTCCAATATTTCAACTATCGTATTCGGGGAATTCAGACAAATATGATGATTACGAATTTACGAGACCAATATCACAGCCAGGTAGACGTGGGCACGCCCAAAGCAAACATTTATGTCTATGCCAAATATTTTTTGTGTCTAAATAAAAATAGACATTTTTAGTAATGAATAAAAATCTGCACAATGTAGACAATGGGCGCAGCGTCAATGCAGACAAAAGCTAGTTATTTAAATAAAAATATAGGTCACGTTGTAATACCTACCTACTGTTATAGGTACAATATAACGCTATAATAACTGCAAGGAAGAGATCGATACATTCAATGCGAACTGAAACACGTGTGATGTTGTAAATACTTAAACGCATACAATTGTTGCTTTAATCTTAACGGGTCACTTTTAGTAGCAATTTACGGTTGCATTATTCAATACGAATGACCTAGTTAGACTCGCTGCTCTGTCTGAGCTTTTGTGCGCTTCAGGTACGCAGAATTAAAAACACTAAATGTGGTTTTGCTATTCTTATTTGTGTAGCTCCACACAAATTGAATGTAAAAAAGATGTTGTTGTTATATGTGAAAAAGGGTTTTACGTCTTTATTTGTTAATTTTTATACTAATTCGATTAAAATTTAAAATTTACTTGAAAACCAAAACATATTTGGACATGATTACCCAATTCAATAAATATGATTTTATCTTTAACATCTAGTTCTTTTCAAATTATAATTATTAACTGCATAATATTCCGAATCACCTAGAGTCTAGAGAATCTATTATAATAGATTCTCTAGACTCTAGGTGATTCGGAATATATATAATATCCTTGGGTACCTACTGTAAAAAAATCATGTAAAATGATAAATGTTGACTAGTCTATGGCTCCAATATAAAAAATCCCTATAAAATCACATACTACATACAATCCAACCACCCAACCACCTTTACCCAATTAATCTACATACCTGTTCCTGATCTTTATACGGTGCCTCCGGCGCGTACACCCTCAGCACGTCCGCTATACAGCAAGCTATCAGCAGCTGAACATCCCTCGACGGGTGTGTGAGAAAGAACTCGTCGGCCAGGTGCAGAGCCAGCGGTATGTACTGCTGGTACATGCCCTCATCTTGGCCGAGACCTTGCAGCGTGTGCGCGAGCGCCTACAAACAAATAAATGAGTTTGTTAACCATGGCAACGGTTACTTAACGGTCAAGAAGCTTATATCTAATACACGAGATTGCACTATGACCTATATGTATGTTTATTTATCTCTTTCACACCAACTTGCCAAGTTAGGTGTGAAAGGGATAAAAAAACATACAGGCGTCATTCAACGTCATATTTTCTTGTTACAAGTTAAGGTTACATAGTGCAATCTCCAGTGTATTAGATATAACTTATAAGCTTCTTGCTTAACGGTTAATGTATTACCAGGGC
The DNA here is from genome assembly GCA_907164685.1 of Colias eurytheme. Classification (NCBI taxonomy): domain Eukaryota; kingdom Metazoa; phylum Arthropoda; class Insecta; order Lepidoptera; family Pieridae; genus Colias; species Colias eurytheme. Next base: position 31,999 of record CAJQZN010040042.1, read on the forward strand.
AATGGGGTTTGTGTGCCCATGCCGGGTGTATGAAATTGTCTCGGAGCAATTAACAAGCCTGGAGAAGTAACAATTAATTGAACGTTTCTTATATAGTGGCTCTCTTTTATTCAATACCCTAATTAATGCGATAGAAAGAGACAACACACTGTTATCTGCTTGGCATTCAAATCCACATGTAGCCACTTTTTGTTCTAAAAAGGTAGTGCTTGCCTTTACTTTATCGAATACTAAAATATCGATAAATAAAAAAATTAAGTTATAAAATTGCTTGAAGATAATTTAAGATTCGTTTAATTTGGAATTATTCATTTACGATGCGTATTGACTGCCTTGCATTGTATGGTAGTGGTATTTATAAAAAAATATTATTAGGTATTTCGGTTTAGGTTGTTTTTATGGTTTCGTAAAAAGGTACGTATTTTTTCCTGTTTTCATAGATTCATTCATAGAATTATACGGAACCCTTCGTGCGCGAATCTGACTTCCACCTAGTTGATCTTTTTACAAATCAATAGTCGTATCCTACTAATATTATAAAAGCAAAAATATATAAGAATGGACATATTTTGATACTCTTTCACGTAAAAACTACTGAATGAGTTTTTATGGAACTTTACAATTATATAGTTTAAACATCAGAATAACATATACGCTACAATTTACCACAGGAAAATAACTCATTCCCACAGGAAAAAATTGGTACAAGTTTAAAATAAATTGCTTCAAATAAAACAAATAAACATTTATTTATTTTTTTAACAACATTTTATTTCGATACTTAATTACCAAATTACAATATTTATTATTTAAAATAGATGCCACCTTAAACTTGTGGCACAGCATCTCTGCAAAGCACTTTACTTTTCTTCCCGTCTGATTCGAAATGATTTGAACAAGGCCGAGAATGTTTTGAAGGCTTCCAATTTTTCCTGTGCTATAGCTTTAACTCAAACATCTTTTAATTGTTCTCAAGCCAGAAACCTGCAAATAACAATAAAATCCATACTTAAATACCTTTTTTTTCTCCTAACCTAAAGCAGTCATTATCAATGAAGTACTTCGTTCCTACTCAAGTATCGATAATTGCACAACACTATGGAAGTTATATTTTGCATTTTTTCTAAAAACTAAGCTGATTATGATTTCATTTCAATGATTACGGTTAGATAAAACATAGATGATTAAGAAAATAAGGTAAATTAACTTATTTATCATACAATTAACAAAAAAATTGATCAAAACACTAACCTGTGAAATGACAAATTTCTATCTTCGTCCGATTTCACATTACTACGGCTTTTACAGCCGTAAGCAACACAAGCCATGTTATCTTTAGTCAATTGTCTTTTCATAAAATAACAAATTAAACTAAAACACTCGTTTTTCACTTCAAAAATAATAATTAAAATCACCATGCGTCCGTGACCAGACTGGTCACTGAAACAAATTGACATGGGCACATGTCATTTCAAACTGTCGAACTGACATATATCTGTCCTCTTTTTAGGGTTCCGTAGCCAAAATGGCAAAAACGGAACCCTTATAGTTTCGTCATGTCCGTCTGTCCGTCTGTCCGTCTGTCCGTCTGTCACAGCCGATTTACTCGGAAACTATAAGTACTACAGTGATGAAATTTGATGGGAATATGTGTTGTATGAACCGCTACAAAAATATGACACTAAATAGTAAAAAAAAGAATTGGGGGTGGGGCCCCCCATACATGTAACTGAGGGATGAAATTTTTTTTTTCGATGTACATACCCGTGTGGGGTATCAATGGAAAGGTCTTTTAAAATGATATAAAGTTTTCTAAAAAACATTTTTCTTAAAGTGAACGGTTTTTGAGATATCAGCTCTCAAAGTCGTAAAAAGTATGTCCCCCCCCCTCTATTTTTATAACTACGGGGTATAAAATTCTAAAAAAAATAGAGGTGATGCATGCTAATTAACTCTTTCAACGATTTTTGGTTTGATCAAAGTATCTCTTATAGTTTTTGAGATAGGTTGATTTAACTGTAATTTATTATATTTGCTGCTACGGAACCCTTTGTGCGCGAGCCCGACTCGCACTTGGCCGGTTTTTTTCGCATGACATTTTGCCATAAGCCAAAAAGGCCAAGCTAGTGCTATATTGTTCAATTAATTGTTACTTCTCCAGGCTTGATAATTGCTCCGAGGAAATTGTGGTATTGTTGCAAGTTATTTTGTGAGCAGTTCCAGTAACCATGGCAACGTGTACGTGTACGACGTGTACGTGTGTGACGTGTACATGTACGACGTGTACGCGTTCGACATGTACACATAAGAGTTCATGTTAGGTGTTGTGTTACGTTATTTATTCATGGTAG
>CAJQZN010040042.1:34749-97914 GCA_907164685.1 Colias eurytheme
ATAAGAGTTCATGTTAGGTGTTGTGTTACGTTATTTATTCATGGTAGACATTTTTTTGCAAAAGATATGAATCAATATGGTGCCGAGATACTGTCATCATTTTGCTGGCAACGGTTGCGGAATTATTGAAAAGTTCTAGCTCGAGCGTCGACAACATTTAATCAAAGATTTCGTGCAATATTATTGATCATCTGCTGCTTAACAAAATATATACCATAAATATGAGGCTTTATTGTTAATTGTTCCCATTATACCAAGACAGTGGAGTCATGTATACCCACGTTATTATCGTCGCATTTTATTATATGGGTTATGTATGCCCACGTTGTTATTGTGGTTTTGCTGCCGATAATTTATTCCCAGTTCTCGTGTAACCACGGCAACGGGGCTAATGTGTTCGCTTACTGGACTGGAAGGTATTATAATATTATGGGTGACAAATTGACAAGACAGCGCTGGGGATCTGTTTTTAGAGACCTTGTAAGCATAGCGACAGAGCTAGCTGAAGCTCCGTTGCTATGCGTTAGGCCAACTGATATTATACCTATAATAGAGCAGACTTGGAAACCGAAAATTTTGGATTAAATTTCTTCTAGCGTCTACTGCCTGCTCAATACTTAACAGTGAATAATAAGATGGAATATTTTCTGAGTTGTGGTGATGTATAAGTGCCTTTAAGAACACATACAAGGCAATACGAATTAATTCAGGCAGAAGGCTTTAGTACAATACGAGTATCCATAAGATACAATGTTTCATTGTATGGAAGCTAAAAGGTTTCAAGTGCCTATTATGTCGTTTTATACTGCTCCCTTAGTTGTGAAAAGAATCAAACTATTAGACCGGACTCTCAGTGGAGTTTCGTTTGCAAAAATCGCGGACCTAAATCTGACTTCTGATATATATTGTATAGATCCCAGACATCCTATAGACAGATGTTGCCAACCAGTTTTGTGGACTATTGTTAATTATTTAAAATAATAATTTAAAAAATATATTCATGAGTTTTCAATCTATAGTGGTTTAAAGTTAACTCAAAAATGGACCATTTTCGTAAATTTTCTAAAAAATCTTAGAGAAAGTGTAAGAAATGTATATAGTATGCTATATATTCGTGATCTACTCAATAAGCTCTTTCATTAGATACCCCACACGGCATGTTTTGGAAATTTTTATTTTTTTCTTTGTATGCCATATTTAATTACCGGGGTGCGGGCAGGGGGACCACAAAACTGGTTGGCAACATATGTCTATAGGATGTCTGGGACCTATACAATATATATATCAGAAGTCAGATTTAGGTCCGCTATTTTTGCAAACGAACATCTCCTTGGAGCCTGCTCTATATTTATCATCTATACTACATAATTTGTTTGATACATAATACGTATTTAATGTTCGTTAAATAAGATCTAATCTATTCGGAAGTGGGCCGTTCAAACATAATATTATCGTTGAATGTAATAAATATTATAAGAATTGAAATAGCAATCATACATTATCCAAACATTAGATTTTAAATGTGTAAATAAAATAGAAGAGATTTTATCAATTGCACCGATTCTTTTTACATTGTGAAATAAGTATGAAAAAAGATCTGATTCTGAGTACTATAATTTCACAACGCTTGCAAGATTCAAACAATATACAGTACAGGACAGTACAGGATGCATAAATATATCAAGATATGAACAAATAAGACACTACAGTATTGTCGTTCTCATTATCACGATCATTCAAAGAGCAAAGTGGAAATCTATACTTATATTATACTCTATAAAGTATAGACTATAGACTATTAGAAAGCTGGATGTATTAACTATTAATGTTTGTCACTCAATCACGCCAAAACCACAGAATGGATTTTGATAAAACATGGCAATAGAGCAGCTTATGAACCAACTACCTGTTAAACATAAAAAGCTATAAGAATACTAGATTTCCTCTGCGGGTAAAACCACGAAGCATAGCAAGTATTTTAACTATCAAAATAACATAGATACCTTTTCATGTTATTGAAATTTAATACTCAATTATTAAGCACCTTAACAAAATATTAACGAGAGCTGTTCCATAATAAAATAGATGTATAAAATTGAATATAAAGAGCCAACTTAACGCTACAAAATACAGACATTAATCAATAAAAATATAATAGAGACGCAGAGCGCGTGAGCCAACTTCTTTGATGTAGAAATCCGATTTATAAAACGTACTTACATCAAAAGCTTCGCATATTCACAAGTGAATAGATTAGCAATACGTTGAGTTAGGTCATGACCACGTTTCTATACGTTTATAAAGGCAATATTGAGATGAAAAAGAACGTATCGTAAATAACAACGTTTTTAATAATAAATTCCATCATATAGATATTTAAAATATTCAATAGAATCATCAAGCAAAAACAAGCAAGCATTTTAGAAAATGAAATTCTTCAAGTCCCCTACATAAAAATAATTAATAGGTAATTCTTTATGTGTCTCTCATATTTTAACAAGATCATAAATTAAGTTTCAGTTAAACAGGTAGAATAAATATATAAACAGACGAAACAGCAACTAGAACCCAACATTAAATACATTATATGTACTTATGTACAATAAACATCTGGAAAGTTCCATTAATTATATTGACGAGACAATATTTACAAGGTGTCCACACCGTAACTTACTACATTACGATTTCATCCAGACAGCCAGCAGCCTTGGTGTTGAAAATCAATGCTAAAAGGTTTTATCGAGTTTTATTGGAAGCTAAGGTCTAAGGAATCACAAGTATTCAGGTTGCAATTCATAAACGATAAGTAAGTAAGTATACTAAATTTATTACGCCGAACGTAGATAAGATAATAAATAAATATTAATTCATCAATTATATTATATGGAATGTAATCTTACGTTAATAATGATTGATTTTCTATTTACATCAATATTTGGGGTACACGTTTCTAGCATGCGTCAATCGTCATGCTTATAAGCCGCGTATATATTTAAAAAATTACCAAAAATCTCTATCCAGGTAGAAATTAGAACAATATCCGTGTATTTATCTAATAAGGTTAAACCAGGTATGCCGTACAAGGTATAATTAATAACCTATACGTAAAAATAACAGTAACTAAACATAAAAATACGGATAAAACTCAATAAAGCCAAATCAATAAAATAACCATATAAAAGAAATTTGCCTGGCGGAGATGGCTTAGAGCCATAAGGCCGCCATTTGTACATTTTTAATGGTTTTGTTTTGCTTTTATTTTATAAGATCTTGTACAATAAACACTAAAAAAATAAATAAAACATGAGAGTTACAAAAAAAACTACAGATTGTAAAAATAACGTTCCCACTGAAACATACAGATGGTCAAACTAAACGAATATGCAATTCGTATGAAATATAAAACGAATCGCGAAGTTAGCAAAATATTATATTACATTCATTTCGAATAAGCCAATATACTACTGATATTGAGTTTTTTTTTTTCTGATAAATTGATATTCATTACTATGCTCGCGAGTCGCGACCTCATTTAGTTATAGGAGGAAAAACAAAATTAAAACTACAATAGGCAGGTTGAAATAAACGAGAGATACTTCGTATAACTTTCCTGTTAAAGGCTTCTTAAATACTCTTATGAACTCGAAACTTCTGCTTTCTAGTTCTTTACGAAGTTACCGATTTCTGTTAAATGATATTTCTTGCAAATGCACCAAATCTTCGAATAGTGTAGAAAAACTTCACAGTCGAGAAAACAAGAGCATGTAAAGAAGTAAGACGGGAGTTGCAATTCAGAAGAATATTACATTCCAGAATTTCTATTATGATAGTACAATAATTTTGTTTAAACAATATTCTGCATAAAAAACAATAATTATTCTAGTTTATTTTAGTACAATTTCAAATTTATATATCCAATACTCAGACATGATATATTTAAAGTTTATCACCTCATTCTATAGAAAATGAAATATTTACACATTTATAAATGTAAATGAATTACCCCATGTACATTGAGAATTAGATATTTATATATCATATAGCTATGTATCTACCATCTCAGCACTAAACTATCCAATCAATACTATCACTAAAACTTATATTTAACAGGGTTGCCAAGTTTGAGTATTATGTACTTAAAAATTTTATTATCCATACTAATAGTATAAAGCTGAACGGTTTGTTTAAATACACTTACCTCAGGAACTGCTGGACCGATTTAAAAAATTCTTTCACCATTGGATAGTATGTATGTGATCGCCGAGTGTTATAAGCAATGTATGTACCACAGACAATTGTCTATATCTGTATTTTCAACTTTGGTGTAAGGAGCATACCTTTAGTCTTCGGACGAGCTCATCTGGACCTAGGTCATCGGTAATTGGGCGGCAGCCTTGCGGGTACACTATTTCCGCCATGCTGCCAATCTGTAGAGGATAATAATGTGTGAGAATATTGTTTAATCTGTGGAATTATATGAAATCACCAAATGCAAAAAGTTTGAATTAAATCTGTCTGTTAAAATTTGGTATGAATTTAACTAGTTCAATCAGTGTTTTATAATGTGCGCTATCCTTTATTTAATGATACCCACTTTTGATTAAAAGGCTTACATCTATTTTCTTCACACAAACTAAAAGTTCTTAATATCAGAATATGATATGAGACAACAAACATGCTTGTTGGATTTAATTCTTATGCTATACACATTTCTCACATAAATAGCAAACTGATCAAGCAAACCTTTATGAAAAAAAAAGTTTTTGTAAAGAAAATAGTATAGCTGTTTTGGTAAAATTTTTAGTAAAGAACTCTGTTCTTTGAATGCAGAAGTAACACTTTAATCAAAGCTTTATAAATTGATAGCATTTCTCAAACTATTGTTCATCAAGGGAATCTCACAGACCATATCATAAGCCCTTATCAATATAAGTGTTATAGAGAACTCTTCAAATAAAACCTGCTAGATGACCAAGACAAAGTACCTAGTATAATTATTATTATAGGAACCACTAAATTGAAAGCTTTTGTTTAAAAAGCTGGTATATGTATGATGATATTATAGTAGGTAGAAAATTATATGACTAACAAAAATGAGCTAGAGCTAGTGGTGGCTCAGTGGTGAGACCTCAGACTTCGAATCGATAAGTCCGGGGTTCGGGAACAGGCAAGCGCGTAGGAAATAAATTGATTTTTCAATTTATCTGCGCATGTTGTAACATCACCACTGCTCGAATGGTGAAGGAAAACATTGTGAGGAAACCGACATGTCGAAGAATTAAAAAAAAAAGTTTGACGACATGTGTCATCCCCCAACACACACTTAGCCAGTGTGGTGGATTATGGCCTGTACCCTCATAGGAGGCCCGTGTCCCAGCAGTGGGAACGTATATGGGCTGATGATGATGTTGTAACAAAAATGTTGTATGGACAAGGTTGTTAGGGACAAATAAATGTTTAAGTGGAAATTTCTAGACAAACTTTCATATTTACTACATTGAAGACTCCTCCTATATGACCTTGAATGAGACATATACTAGGTTATTAATTAGAATAATTACTAGGCAAAATAAAGTAATAAATATGTGCTATGTATTTAATTATTAATTTATTCAAATGGGATACAAGTTTAATGAAGAAAAGAAGTATAATAAAATATTTTATGACCTTTTTTTAATTTCCCTAAGAGTTAGAAATCTTAAATAAGTGCTTAGAAAGAAAAAACAAATATTGTCATTTTGTTATAACCCCTTACCCCACCCTACAGACCTGCATTTGTAGTTCTATGAGAGAACTTCTACTAGTCAGCCTAGTGAATAAAAATCATATTGTACCTAATAGTAAATGCAAACCATTTTATTACAAAACAAAGACTAACTACAAACCAGGTCTAAAAAATACTTAAACCACGGTCTAAGTAAAGTCCAACAAAACATATTTAAGCATTATAAACAAGGACAATAGATGAGGACAAGTTTAAACCTCTGTAAAGTATTGCCTCCTCTTTAAAGTCCATGTCTTCATAGTCTGGGTTTAAACCAGGTTTTAAGTTTTTGTTATAACATGAAAACGGAAATTTGTATTTTTATTGATGAGGCGCAACTCATCAGACAAATTGTAAAAAATATTAAATAGTAAACATAAGCCACAGTGTTATATTAAAACCAACACTATGAAATACTCAAAACTCTTTCAAGCCTCTTTTTCTGAAATATAAAAATAATTTTAATGATACCGATTGTATGTGTAACATGTACTTGTGTACATATTATGTTTTATTATATATGTTTAAAGGACAAGCACAGTCTTATAACATAAGTATATTTTAATGGTACGGTCAGATGCTTGGCAAGCAGCCTGGCAAGTAGCCCGACAAGCAGCTTGTGCGCTTACAGTACAAACAAACAAACACGGGCACATGCACAAACAACATGGCTACATGCTTGTGCCCGTGCTTGTGCTCGTTGAATGTCACTTTGAACGCGTCTGAACCCATCATAAGATTATTTGACCTACATTTCCATGTCTTTCCTATTTCATGAAGCAGGGAAGAATCCCATACAGCTGTTTATTGAGTTTATAGATTAAAAAACCTTGGATATACAGGTTGAGTTATTTTCTACCCACACAGAGCTATTATTGTAATCATTGTCTCGTAAAACATAATTGTATGAAAATGAATAATTCTTACCTTACATATGCACTCGATATAAACCTTTTATGTATTCAATATTATGTTCATGACTATTTTAATTTATTCATAACAGCGTTCATTAGAAATTGGTTATTATTTCTTTGTTGACTTTAGTTAGGCAAAAGATTAGATATAAGATTTTAAACTGATTTTTTGTTAATGGAAAGAATTTCTGCCTCAAAATTCTTACTGTATTGTATCACAAGAAATAATTTAAACAAAATGCTAAAAGTTCATTATGTTAACTTGAAAAGTAAAATAATGCATGCAAATTGAAATCTTAGATGCTCTCTGATAAAATGGTTAATCCATACTAATATTATAAATGCGAAAGTAACTCTGTCTGTCTGTCTGTTACTCAATCACGCCTAAACTACTGAACCAATTTGCATGAAATTTGGTATGGAGATATTTTGATACCCGAGAAAGGACATAGGCTACTTTTTAGTAGATTTCCTTATATTGCAATATTTCTAAATGTTTTTTCTTGGATTTTTGATGATTTTGCAGTGTCAAAATTTGTTGATTACGGTATAGCATTCGAAACACCCTGCATGTTTTGCGACCATCATGCGAACGTTAAACAACGCTACGTCATAAAAATATGCCGTGTTATCAAATACTGCAATCAAGTACATAATAATATACACAGCAATAACCATATTTCCATCAACTATTCAAACAAAACACATATTCAAGGTGTGCTTTCACACCCCGCTATGTGCATCGATAGCAAAGCATAAATTTTGTTACAACGAAGACATCTCCTCGAGATCTAAACAAACATAACATACTCAAGTAAACACTATTAAAACATTACACATCAATATAAAAGCTTTCAATTTTCACACACAATAAATGAATTCTACTAGAATCAAGTGTTATTGGCACAAATACGTACAAGAAGTCATAGACGTGGGGCCTGTGTTCCCGATGTTTACAAAAATCACTACAATAGTCAACTATAAACAAACAATCACCGAAATAACATAATCAGTTCATAAAACATTCACTTGAGAAGTAATCACATGAACAGAATATTGTTTAATTGATCTAAATGTGTAGAAAAAACGTATCAAAATTTTTCTGAATCGGTGGACGCTAAACTGCGGGAAAAACTACTGTGAAGTTAGCTGTATTTCCTGTCGCAAATCAAAGCTGTCGTATTGTCTATGGATTTCGTTTAAAAATCTAAAGTTTGTGCACAAACAAAATATAAAATGATGTCCGGTATGTATAATATTTTTTGTTCATAAAATTAAGTTTAAGGCAGGTATTTTATTATTCTGCTTTATTAATAAATCAAATCAAATAGGTCATATGCCTTAAGTTTGAAACCTCTGAATTTACATGTTGTCTGAACTCTCAGAGCATTAAACCTCAGCTACACTCGACTTTAAATTAACTTGCAAAGAAAACTTTGTATAATTCTTTATTATTGCAGCAACGAACGATAATATCTTGAAAATTGAAATACATAATATTTTGTGCAATTTTTTTTGTATAAAATTGTCTATGATCATTTAGTGAAGAAGGGTACAAAAAAAATTATAGATTTTTTCACAGGGTTATCACTACACACTCCACAGTTACCACCAAATTATATAATATTATGTACCAAGAATTGTTTAAAATAATATTATAATAAATAATGTACAATAACGGCGTAGGGATGTGACTGTGGGATGTGACGACCCCATCGCCCACGGTTGGAATATCTATGGTCTACGTGACAATAGATATTTCACCCGTGCAGTCAGTCAACCCGCAGGACACCTTGTGGCGGGGTGTCGGGGAGTAGCGACCCCGCGGGAACCGAGCGCTCCCGGGGGAGGCCCCTGTCTTCATCTCCGGCTCGCCTTCACCGGCCGGTCGGAGTGAAGCCTGACGAGGACAGGACCCCCACCTCTGGCTTGCCTTAACCGGCCGGCCAGAGTGGAGTCGCGAGAGCTTTTAGCTCGAAGGGTGGATGCGAATCGTAAGTGGCGAGTGGGCACGTGATGCTGGACCCTCAGGGAGCGCGTGATCGTAGTTTAAAGTCCAGGGACGCCTCTCCACCCTTAGCTGCTCATAATATGTTGCCCCCTTGTCGCACTATTGCAGCGACTTATTTCGGGGGCCCATACAGTGAGAGGGCGAGTCACCACCTGCCAACATATTTTTACTTTCTTTTAGTAGAAAGGCAGGTGCCATAGTTTCCCATAGTTCCCAATACCAGTCCATCTAGCATCCCAATCCATAGCCCAGTTATTAGATTTCCATACCCTGCAATAGTCCTACATCGGCCGCGGACTGCCTAGGGCTGTATCTCTATAGTGCAGTCATGGGCAGGCTGCGGCTGGTGTCCCACAACACATTAAAATTCTCGAAAGGGCCTCTGCGTGTTGGATCCGTGTCCCCACGTAAGCCTTCCAAAGATCCGGGTACCGTCCTTCTGGTGGTACCCGAGTAGGAAATGAGAAACATAAATAATGTACAATAAATAATACTCACAGGGAACGCATTTGCGAATATACTTATTACACTTGACCTATTTTTCCTTACATTTCACGCATGTATAGTCAGAATAATTAAATAATAAATTAATTAGAAAGCTTTATAGAGATATAAAGTATAAACCCACAAAAAATATTTTTTTCTCTTTTCCTATTTGTATCTTTCGCAATTGTTTAATTTCATCAAATGATTATAATAGTAGTTATGATGTATAGAAGTATATTCAAAAAAGCTTCACCGCCAGAACCGTATTATCATATTGCAGTAATTAATGTGAATATAATTTAAATTTAGATCTCATAAGAATGATAAGTACAGTAAGTATTTAACTACGAAAACGAAATAATTTATAAATTGATTAATGAGTTTTTTTATTTTACTGTGTTTATCCCTCAAAATAATATAAAAGATTCACAAATTACAACAGGTGGAGATGTTTAATGCATAAAAATTCATAACTTCTTGCGACGTCTACTATATGTTCATAATCATCTTAATAAAAGGAAATAGGTAATAAAAACTCAGTTCTATAGACATTTTATTTTATGTTAAGCCAAACCTATATCTATAATTACAAAGCTATCACACAACACTGTTAAATTCATAAAACAATAAGCAGAAAGAGCGCTCTAATGATAAACATGCTGAGATGTTGTTCCATCTAGATACTTTCCGTAACCAGTTAACGGTAACGTGACTCCACCGACGGCTGCCACTACCCCCATTAGTTACTAAAATAATCAAATCATAATCTACATTATTATTATGTTCTTATAATGATAGAGGCTATGAGTTTCTTATGGGAATAATAGGGCTAAATATAGCTATTGGAATGACGTATAAAACTTTCTTTCTGAAATTATGCATTTCTAACTTTATCTGAACACGATGAGATCATGAGATCTGTTTGGGGAAAATTGAAGAACAACTAAAAAGAGCTCATGCTGCTCATGAATTCAAAAGTACTATTTATAACTTAATTATTATAAGATACAGTGGATTTAAGTTTTTATCACTTCAAATTCTATCTAATTTGGCAAGTGTACATAATGTTTTTTCCTTAGGTTTTTTCAATCAGCTTTATAAATTAGACTATGGTCTAATTATTTATAAAGCTTCAATGATTCAATTCAAATAATTTCAAGTTTATATTAGTACCGCCATGGACGTATAAAAAAAGACGGACGGTATATCGCCTAAACATTGAGTGAAGCCTAGTAATGGCATGTGGTAATGGCGGCGAAACTTCCATGTGTGTGTGCCATGTTGCCATGGCAACAGCTGTCCTGATGACAATGGCGGCTGTATTTTTTTTTATAAATTTTGCCGTAATAATTTTGTCATTAAAACATAAAAGAAATAACTTGCTTCCCTGTGGAATGTAATCCCTTGTGTTTTGTTATTTAAAATTGTACTGTTGCGACACCATTTAACCACGCAAGACGGCATTTTAAATATTTTTTGTGAAACAGTGACGCAGTTAATCAGTCGGTAGTTCACGACGTAATGGCGGCCGACTAGCTTACTATGGTGAGAGTGTGTGCGTGTTTATTGTCTTTACACGATCGCTAGCTTACTATGGTGGCTTCACGTTGTTTGTTCGTAATACGGCGTCCGTCTTTTTTTATACGTCCATGAGTACCGCATTATTTATTATTTATTTATTATTTCTTGGACGTTATAAATAACAAAGAATTCACAGTTGTTGCTTATGCATCTTATCAATTTTCTCGTAAAGCTACTTTTTAAACTAAAATCTTTTCAGATCACACATCCAGTATGCTATAATATAACCTAATCTTAATCTAACTCGAGTTTTCTGAATGAACCGGCGGTTGAATGAATATTTTGAGTCAAGTCATTTTTGCCCAAGGCTTGCAGATCTATATACATATCGTCCAATGCGAGTAAGTCATCCCTGTGTTTAAGAAGTTTTCGCTTTATTTCTTCAATCATTTCTTTTAATGGGACAGTTCCACCGTATTCTTTTGGCAATATTGATGCGTCAACGTGTTTGGTAAGGTCTTCTGCTGTTCTGTGGAACTGAAATAAAACAAATCGTATTATTATCTGTTTCCAAATATTTTGTTGTCAACCCTATTGATATGAATTGCATTTCATCATTTTCATACATTTAATGGATCATTCGCTTGAAAATGAAAAATATTTTAAACACATACACGTATACATGCGTGAAATCAACGTGGAATAATTAATAAAAAGAAAATATAATTTCCATTAATTATTAACCTACTTTTTTTATCTATAAAACTATTTTGTCTATGGGCACTAGCGTTAGTAAAACCGCGCGAAATTTGAATTTTGAACAAAGCTTAATGATTTGCTAACTGTGCGTAAATTATAACGATAATCATAATTTCTGTGTATTTAAGCAATATAATTGCATTAATTACCATAACACGGTCCTTTAACTTGTCGCTTAATAGGGAAACGGCAAACTCGAAGAATTTAACCCCATAATGCGGTATGTTGACAAAGTGTGTGCGCTTGTGACGCATTGGTGTGGAATTCTGAAAACAAAATTATTATTTATTCAGTTAGGTAAGATATTTCTTTTAACTCTTGAAACTGTAAAATAATTTATGAATATGTAATTTCTAATATCAAATTTAATTTTGACGACATTGTTAACGAAGCGAGGTCAAGCTATGTCAAGCTTCGTTTGATTTTAATGTAGATTAATTATTTAATTATTCATTCTTATCATAACTTATTATCATAATTGCATGAATTTTACATATAATATATGCACCCAGGCTTATCTTAAAGCTGTAGTCTGTAGGTAATAGGTATGTACGTTTAATTCAAACAATTGAATCGTTTTTGGTATATTTCAACCTCGACATCGGTTGCACTTCGTGCGAAGTCATGCGCCTATTGAATAAGCTACTTCCACTGTATGCTTCAAATTACCAATATTACCAGCATATAGTTCGTTAATACCTGTATACAATTCAACATGATCTTCACGTCGCTTATAGACCACAAAGAGACGTGAGGCATCTGCATACCAGCCTCATCGTTCACGTGCATATAGCCAAGCAGCTGAGATCGAGGCTCGTCCAATAGAAGTTCGACCATCATGGAGTGAACCCGGGCCATTACTGTGCTGTCGTAGGCGTGGGGGTCGAAGCGGCCTGTAGGGGAAAACAGAACTTTTTGGTGAGATTTTTACAGTGGAACTAGGTCCGAGTCTAAAGACAAAAAAAAACAAACAAACAAAACGTGATGCACTAAACTACTTAAACCATTAATGGAACAAAAGACTGAAAATAAAACACCACAAATGACATGAATTATTAATGATGCGTAAAAATCGTCTGATTTTTAATGATTCATTGATATTGCTACAAATAATAGCATAGAAACAACGCATCAAAAGCTGACGATCGGATACGGCTCCTCAATTTTTCATTAAATAGATAAACTTACCCATACAAGACAGAACGACTCTTCTACCCTCAGAATCTCTTTTAGGCAATGGCACCAAGTATCCCGCGTCAACAATAGCTGCTATTTTAGGGTCCAACGGGTCCAGCTTTTGGAACCATTGCGGATACATTTGGCGAATCGTCAAGTAACGTTCAAGCATCGCACATGCCTGTGGGATTGAATACTTCTTGGTACGCAGAAAACGGAGAAGGAATGGCGCATCTAAAATAAAAAAGTAAATATAGTTTTATTAAATTTGAAATATTGTCTTTAGGTATAAAGACATACATATTTTTCATGGATGAATGTTCCTTGAGGCTTGAATCCAATTTTTTCAACATGGAAGGATCAAGTTCTTATATTTAGCGCTTATTCTTATTAAGCGATTCAACATCTAACAGTGTTACAGTAAATAGATGATAGAGTTACTTTTACGCATTTACAATGCCTAGAGGAATAATTCATCTAGATAATTGGTGAATATCATTATTGCAACTAATATTATATAAGTAGATAATAATTTCTCCTAAATAAACCATACCCAACAACAAAAGATATCTTACCTGTCCTACACTTCCTAATAGCAGGATGCTTTTCAATAAAATGCCTCATCTGAGCAAGGGCTTCCTCCCGCAAACTAGGCTCTTCCCGTATTTCTAGCCTAGCTCTCTCCCTGAGTTCTGGAGGCAACTCTCCCGTCTCCCTCTCTTTAGCTTCCAAAATGGCAAGACGTTCATCTTCAGTAAGTCGCGGCGAATCGGCAATATCAAGCTTTGGGTCGCGTCTGCATTCCGCCGGTTGAAGCACTGATGTGGCCATTGTTTATCTGTAACAAAAAATATCATAGACAATTTTCTCCATTTTTGAATTTGTCTGTCGAATTTTAGCGGGAAATGCAAAGCTATTTACGAATCACGGACGAAAGAAAAAAAAACGTATAAAGAAAGACATAAAATTGAATTGAATAAATATTGAGTGTGTTTAATGGAATGATATTTATATATGTAGGTAATTATGTACTTTCAATTGTATTATAATGAAACGATTGGAAACCGATTTATTAAGGGTTATTAGCTTATTCATTTTAAGCAATCGTAGAATATAAAATAAATTAAAGATATGTATAGTTTTTTAACAGCATGACAAATTACTGCATTTAAATATTCGTATGAACTAATATATTAGGTATGTATATTGTATATGTATGTTTACGTTTAGGTAAGTATCCGCAATTGAGAAAAAGAAAAATACTTAAGTAGGTAGGTACTATAACTTTCTACACTTTCACAAATAATCTATAAGTAATTATGCAATATTCGAAGAAATAGACAAATATTTAAATAAGACGGTATCAAACATAAACATATTGTATGAATATAGGTATTTAACTCAAAAATTCAACTTCCATGTCAGATTCTAGAGACTATATAGATGACTCTAGAGGTACATATTTGGATTCGCTCTTTAAAAAAAACGCTGTATTTTAAAACATAATATTATACTTATCGTAATAAATAATTCTTAAATCAATTCAATCTCCTAAAAATTATAAGTTCCTAGTCTTCAAGTCAACCCACATATTTATGCAAACGGTAAATTCTCAGCAAAGAAAATTTCATATAATTTGTATTGGAAATACATTTACATTACGCATCCGTATTAACTATAATATATTTCACCATTACCCCACTTACAAGCCCCCATAATCTACTGACCGGCTCTCGTGTCTTATATAACAGATTGCTTTAGTTTATATTATGTCACTATGTTAGTTGCAACATATAAAATGGTATTAATGGTTAATTTAGCCATGATTAACATATTTTTACTTATTTTTAGCCTTTTAGGTAAATTTACATCCCATATCCTTATACTAATCATCCATTAACACTCTCTAATTAATAAGTACCTATTCAACACAATTTGTAAAAAAACATGTACCAAGAAAAGTGCATGGCCGTTCCGAAAAATAGTTCATAAAACTAGCAAAAAAAACCACATTCGCTTTTTAAATTGTTTCGCGCCAATTTTACATGCATATTTCAAAAACGCTCCTCCATAGACATTCATAGTTAAAGCATCAAGTCGATTTGCACTATGCCCTTTCCGATTTCGAAATGGATATTCAATATTGCAACATAAAACGGCTCATGGACCGTGTATCGTATAGGCGAAAATCAGGTGAATCAACAATGTATGAATTTATAACTTTTACCGTGTGATGTGAAAGTTCAGGCCAGTGAAAGTGCACGCGCGATACGGTGAAGGTCATATAATTAATAACATAAACGATTTCCTTTATCAAAATACATGATAATTTTTAATGTGACAGACATTACGCGGTTTAAAATGAAAATCTTGAATGTAACGACATTTTTATGCTTTCCGCTTATAACTTCTTTAAAATATATTTGTATGTGATACGAAACCATTTAAAAAGAGAGCCCGAACGAAAATCGCGAATGCACAATAGAAGGTATTATTGCTAGGTATCGAAACAGATACTGATTATCTCAACGTAAAATAAATATTTGAGGATTATTTTGAAATCCCCCAGTAACATATCCATCCACTATATTTAGTTTATTATTAAAATTGATGAATATAATATCTATGAAAAAAGAGGGAAAATTATTATCATGGAAGCTTGGCACATTGAAAATGCATGCCAATTATTGTAGATAAAAAAAGTCGCATCGTGCTTTAAAATATCTTACATGTACAATGTACAGTATACACAAATCATTCTTGTATAAAGAACATTACAATTTTACAATCATCCAATCTATTCGAGTTTACCTCGCTATTTGATATTCCAAAGAACTATATCAACACCAATAAATCCATTGAAAGTCCACAAACGTATCGCTTACGTGTTTTATCTTCATTGTTCAATAAAACTGGAAATTTCAACTCTCCTACACTATGATAGAGATTAAAATAGAAACAAACACATTTAATTTACTTATTTCAATGGTTCATGTTAAATATTTGTAAAAACCATTATTTAAATTAAGAGCGCCTCTAGTTTTATAAATACCCGCATAAATCATAATAAAACAATAAACTTGTACAATCTGTGTGTACAATAAATAGATTTCCTGTCAATTTCCGTCTAGTAGATAGCAAAGTTGTTTTACAAATAAATTATCCATTGTAATTATGAATAACGTTATAATTGGAAATTTATTACATGCCTACTTGATTAATTAAATCTATACGAGCATTATTTATTAAAGCAAAATCTTTTCTGGAATATCGGCTGTGAAAACTTGGCCCTTGGACTTGGTGGACACTGGACACAACAGGTGAGAAGCTGGGACCAGATAAATCAAATTGGTAAGGTAAGATTCCATTTTCAATATTTTTATTTTAAAGTATGACCTATCCTTTAGTAATATCAGTGGTATTACATATTTTTTAAAATTTTTAAGACTTCGTTGTCTTGAAACATCTATTTTTTTACGTAGGTACTTATAAAAAATGGCATTACCAGTATTAAAAAAAAAACAATCACAAATGAACATCCATAAATAACAAACAACTTACGGGATCACATTTTTAATTTCGAATTTTCGGGATTCGAGAATACGTCACACTATAAACGATGGTTAAGCCGGACTGGCGGTCGATGCACCCATTTTCACCGTTAGCTCCCGAAATATTGCGACATGCTCCCAGTACTGGGTACTTGGATGCATTTTTTTGGAATAAGGCTTATTACAACAAATCCATACTTAATATTATAAAGCTGAAGAGTTTGTTTGTTTGTTTGCTTGAACGCGCTTATAATCTCAAGAACTGATCCGATTTGAAAAATTCTTTCGGTGTTAGATAGCCCATTTATCGAGGAATGTTATAGGCTATATAATATCATCACGCTAAGACCAATAGGAGCGGAGACACGAGGGTAAAACCGCGAGGCGCAGCTAGTGGACAAATCCATACTAATATTTGTATACGTAGTATATTATTATTAGTCTGTGCTAATATTATAAATGCGAAAGTAACTCTGTCTGTCTGTCTGTTACTCAATCACGCCTAAACTACTGAACCAATTTGCATGAAATTTGGTATGAAAATATTTTGATACCCGAGAAAGGACATAGGCTACCTTTTATTGCGAAATATGTACCACGGGCGAAGCCGGGGCGGACCTCTAGTATGAAATAAATAGAGATGAGTAATTACTGGAGGAAATCTTATATTCCGTACAAGGACTAGGAAAACATGAACATCTTGGTTCTTTTTATGCGAAGCTGGCCTGGGGATGGGAGCCCACAATCCCTTCAATATTAACAAAGAACTGCAATCACAAAAACAGAATCTTCAAATTCTTATTCGATTTTACATTTTGACACTTCATAGATGATAGAGGAAGGTTTATTTTGTGTTTACCTGTTGGTTTACCTATTTGAATACCCTACCTACTTGACTTAATTTTGTAAGTGTACCTAAATAACCTAAAGACGCAAAGAGCTTACGCCCAAACTGTTGTGTATAAAAAACTACGACATATTTGTAATTGAATCAATAAGAACTTCAAAATCAGGTCAAACCTAATGAATTAATGATATTCTATTCACAAGAGACTAGAACAATAACTAATAAGTATTTACGTACTGTTTTTCGGTTGAATTTAAATAAAACAATGCAGTTTCTTCACAATATGAAATACATTGACCATAAACAATTAAAAATTATACTTAGGTAGGTACATGGCGATGTATAAATTAATTGGTTTTATGCTTATAAATGTTATCGAAAGACATAACTATAGTAGCTCCCGTAGAGATACTATTTATAAAATCTGAACAAAGGTGGTCCAATTTTTGCAGCAAATAACAAAACAAACATAGGAAATCTGAAAATTGCAAGGAAATTGCAAGTCACACTCACAATCGAGGATTTCATATGAAATCAATATCATACGGGCTTGTTAAATACATATTTAACTTTGTAATAAATAAAGGGATTTATTTATTTATTCATCTTGATAGGTTCTTAATGCATGGGTATAATAATTATTAATCTGTGAATTTAAAATTATGTTATAGGATAGGTACCTGTTTTTATACCATATGGATGTATTCTACTAGCTATATACAAAGAATAATAATTATTCTTTGTATATAGCTAGTGTCTATCAATTAATCCAAATCAATGTTAATTATTTATTAATTAACAATCTCATTACCTTGGATGAGATTTCCAAATAAAACGAAAGAGGAAAATTTTGACATCGCAAAAAACATAACGCAAATTCAATTAGCATTTAAATCGATTTATAACTATTAAAGCTGTCCTTTTGTCCGGTTATCCATTACGTCCGTATACAGGATCAATTATAATAAATACAATGTGCACTTAGAGGTACCAGGAAACTATAGGTGCTAGAAGATTTATTTGTCATGTAAGTCCGTACTTTATTGTATCTTGCTGGCGTTTGAACAGTTAACTCTATTGATGTTGTTTATGGTCTCGGTAAGATCTAGGTTTCCAGTTTGCTGTTTCTATTTTTGAATGGTTTACCTTAAAGAATTCTTTTACACGTAAAATAATGATGACTTCTCAACAAGAGACTGCAGTACCACGCAGTATACCTTATAAGCTTCTTATGAGTCACAAAATGTATTCGTGTATAAATTATTTAATAAGTTAATTTAGTACCTAGTAGAAACTTATTCATGTTTAAATATGTACTTAACAGACACCTTTTACCTAGTTACCATGATATTTATCCTTTACATAAAACAGAAGTCCATCATTTCCGCAACCAAGCCATGACATTAAAATACAAGTGACTTTTGTTCTGAGATAAATCTTAAGATAAGTGCAGAGAAAGTACTAACCATAGCCAACAGAGCGGAATGAGAGCAAGTGAATCATGCTGATGCATTTCTTCGCGAATTGTAATCTCGATATTGTTATAGATATCTACAAGATATTCATTTGCATCATAGGTACATTTTATAATGCAAAACTCGAGTCACTTTTACTTCTGATTAGTTAGGTAGATGTGTCCAAATGGAATAAAATAGTTTTCGTAGTTATAATTGCTGTGAATATATTGAAAAGTAATTTCTCAAAGTCCTTTCTATAAACAGAGAGATGTAGAATAAATAAAGTAATGTAGTATAAAAGTTAGTTGAACCTGGTTGAACCAATGTCCATCACGTTTTATACAGATACTTTTTTACAGATTTAAACTGAGGTTTTAATAGAAGTCTTTGGTTTTATATGAGTAGAGACCTTGGTAGAGACTAGTCACTAGAGACCACAGACTAATAATAATATACTACGTATACTAGAGACTGTTTATAAACAAGTAAATCTTTGATTCTTTTTATATTTATATCAAAATCACAATATCTTATCTTTTGCGTTTGTTATAAATTTCCTTGTGAGTTCTTTGCGTGTTTATATAGGCATTTCCCCATACGATGGTCGATATGTTTAGTACAATAAAATTAACAAAGCAAGCGTTTATGTAGGTTATTCTGCGGATAATAAAAATTGAAACTCCTAACTAGGTACAGCTAACTATGTATTTTTTAATTATTTCCTACTTCATTATCTGCAATATTTAGGTACAAATTAATATAAGTGCTTAGATCATTAAGTAATGATCTAAGTATAAGTGAGTACTGCTATCACTATTTCGCGACTATTGCTAATATCACAGACTAATAATAATATACTACGTATACAAATATAGGTACTATTTCTAATACTAAAACAATCAAATCAGTATCTAAAATACACAGATAAATACGAAAATTATCCACATAGTATCTATTAAGTTTAATAAATAAGTAAGAAAATAAAGATCATGTTTCTCTGCAGAATCTGTGTCACATATAGCTTGTACATTGCAACATAATATACAGGGAGACCTGTTATTGGCAACTCCATGTGATGGGTAAATTTCTAAGTATTGTTTCTTAGTGTTTTCTCGATAGTTCTATGTAGGTTAATTCAATTAGCACATAATTATGTTTTAACTTATTTTATAAAGAGTTAACATTTGCGTTTTTGTATAAATATAGATAAGTATATGTTTTTAATGGTAACGCATAAAAAGTAATTCACGATATCAAAATTTCTTTTACCAGCAGAAAGTTTAGAACATTACCTTTTAGATATTTTGTGTTGAGATTAATTAATAATTTATTACTTTTTAGTGTATAAGGGAAATTTCAAATTACCTATGATATTAATTATTGGATATATCTCAAAGCTTTATTATTTAACTAGCGGTCCGCCCCGGCTTCGCCCGTGGTACATATTTACGTTTTCTCTACATAAGAACCATCCTCGTACTTCAAGGAATATAATAGAAAAGAATAATCGAAATCGGTTCAGCCATTCACACGTGATGTCGTGACAACGCGAAACGGGTGCAGACCCGCCGCCTTTTGCACGCCTCATAAGCGAAGCGTTGAGGTGGGTACTACTGTCACTTCGCGCAAAACATCTGATTTTTCAAACTTAAAATGTCTTTATGTATCATACATTGCACTTGTAAGATAATACATACACACACATATTAAGAAAAAACACTATTTTTAACATTCATGATATTTTTGATGTCATTTTTGTTATTTAAACTAGTTAAAAAACAGTTTAAAAAAGTTCTGTCTTGGACGTCCGTGTGTCTGTATGTGCGGATCCTTTTTCTTGTTAACACGATAGCGACCGAAATACTTTACTAATCGAGTCTTTTTTTTCTCTTACGCTTGAGTATGCTCAGGAATAGAACCCTTTCATTTTTCAGGGTCTGATTCGATGTGGTTTAATTGTTATTAAATAAACAAAAATAATAATTAATAAATATTTATTAAAAAAAAATTATGAGGCGTGCACTTTTGGATTTTCCAAATTATTTAATTTTTATAGCTCCCGCCGCGCAGCGCGTCGAACGCGGCAACTGATACACAAAAATAATCCTTATGGCATGATTCTGTATTCACGCGCGATGACTTATAAC
This sequence comes from Colias eurytheme, assembly GCA_907164685.1. Taxonomy (NCBI): domain Eukaryota; kingdom Metazoa; phylum Arthropoda; class Insecta; order Lepidoptera; family Pieridae; genus Colias; species Colias eurytheme. The sequence continues at coordinate 55,383 of CAJQZN010040042.1, forward strand.
GTATTTCATGTATAACTTTGGTGTTTCTACACCGATTTACATGATTCTTTTACTATAACCTGCCCAGGAGTATGAAGAATAATGGTGCCAAATTTAGTTAAAATCCGTCGGGTAGTTTTTGTTTCTATAACGAATATACAGACAGACAGACAGACAGACAGACAAAAATTTTACTGATTGCATTTTTGGCATCAGTAGCGATCCCTTATCACCCCTTCATAGTTTTTTTTTAAATATATTTCATGTACAGAATTGGCCTCTCTACAGATTTATTATAAGTATAGATTTTGGACTCTGATAAATTTTCAGTTAGGTAATTAAAGTCCTCTGAAACGCTCATAACCGCCTACACAATCTACAAAATATAATATATTAGCATGATTATGTAAGGTCTTTTATTTATTTTGTATAACTAAAAAATATATCATATACACATAATAATTTTTTCATTATTGCGAACAGGTTGTGTTACGTGATCTTTACTTTGAACTTCAAGAGAAAAGCAAACATACAAATTCCTCTTAATATGTACGATTAAATAAACACCATATTTGCACATCAGACATACCTATTTAATGTTCTATTTATTTAGTAGATGTTAGTTTTAACATGTTTAAAAGCTTATTCGTTTTGTTCAATAGATTAATGGAGTTTAACATCGCGATTATTGTAGCCTGTAGGTTCTTTCATTAGATTTTATTTTATTTTTAACAAAAACAGTGCTTGTTTTAATAATAAAAGCAACTACCTACCTAAGTATAAAAATTATTATAATTTCTAATAAGCTAGCAGCAGAATGTGACCCATAAATTATCCATAATTTGTTTCTAAGGTACCTATAGGCAACAACGTAGCAGAAAATACACAGCCTTTACTGTAAAAATCATATAAAATCATATAAAATAATTCATTTTTCAGTAGTATAGTTTTATAAGTTTACCTTGAAACGTGATAATGTGCATAAACTTATTAAGTCATCAGTAAGTGACGATAAATGCTTGTACTATGTCGTAATTAGCAAACATGAAACAGTCAATTCACAATTTGATTTATACCTACATGCGCAGACGCATAAATCATAATTGGTGTTATCTAGCATACGGCGCGGTGTGGGTGTTTTGGGTCAATTTTGAAATAGCTAGATATGTAATGAAAATCCGAACTTTTACCTATAGGTAAACTACTGGTTATTGCTTCTTCAACTATCTTTTATTTTTGAAAGGTTAGGTAAACTACCAAAATATTTTCGAAATCCACAAACAATGGTAGGTACCTACTACCGTTACAGTTACCTACCTATATATGTATTATTTTTTAATGTTCAAAAAAGTAGGTGTTAACTAATTCGTACTTAAGGTAACGGCACCAGTCGTGGACAAGCATCCAGTAATGGACAAAATAAATATTAAATTTAAATATTAAGATCAAAATTAACGTTATATAATTTGGCAATACTTAAAATAAAAGTTTGGTTCATAAGCTATCAGAATACGACACTTCATCTTATTCGGCCAAAATGTTTGAAGATGGCAGAACGTTATGTTTAGTTGCTGCGACTCGTTTCGAAGAAACCCGTTTTTACTAAGGAAATCCTTAAGGAAGTGAGGACACAATTTTGGTTATAAGAATTTTTGTATAAATGTCAGCAAAATTTGATATTACTTTTATTTATAGTAGTTAAGTGCACGAAATATTACACGATTTAGTATCATGATAGGTTATGTTGTTTAAATAAAATCCTTCAGTGTCCATAACTGGATTTAATTCTATGGATATATCCATTTATGGACATATGTCGAAAATAAACTTTTTTTAAAGTTATTATTTACATGCGCTTCTCTGTATTGTCTTTTCTTTCTGATTAATAATATACCTATCACGACCATTTCAAACAAAGGGTTCCAATATTGTACAACAATTGTCCATGACTGGATTTGCTTTGGTTCCTATAATGGACATTGATATTTTTTGTTAAAATTAAGCTAATGGGTCCAACAACATAATATCTATCTAAACATGAAGAATATATTTTAGAACAATGGGTCATTATGTGCTGTGCGACTCGTTCTCGGCTTCATTCTCTATCACTGCGTAGAGAAGTCGCACACTTATGCGTATTGTAACGCATCTATCATAGAGAGTTCTCTGATGAACTGTTTGGATCGCTGTCTGCTGCTAAATTCCACCACCATATAGCATACACGCTTAAATTTCATCCACACCATCTTGACAACAGTTTAAAAAAAGCTTTTTGTCTCGTGCTACAATTTGGAATCCATTGAAGCACGAGGGTGCTACAATTTGAAACCCATATCGAAGGAACGATCAGATTAAGGCTGCTGGCGGATTCAGATTGGCGATTCACTTCACGAGTGTAGCGGAATGCCAGGAAACAGAGAGATATGGTGGAAAACCCATAACCCCAAACCTCATGTTGACCACGTTCGCTCTGACTAGAGTGATATAACGAAGAAGAAGAATTCCCAAAATAGATGGAATGGCAGTACTTTTTAGTTATATTTTTCATCCCTGACTTATTGAGAAAAAAAACAATATTGGTGTTTCTTAACGGACATAACTCGTATGTAACGATGCATTTGTCCAATTTTTGCCTAGAAAATGGAAATTAAGACTGTTTTAAATATTATAAGTATGCAAAATAATTATTAAGTACTATTTTTCATAAATGCATCCCCGATTTATTGTATTCCAATCATCATTTTCAAGATTCTATTGCTAACTTTAAGTCTTCTCCAAGTGAAAATAACTGGAGAAACAACATTAGGTACAGTCCATAAATGGGTGTTCATAACTGGATGTTGTCCAAAACTGGGTGTCCATCATTAGATTTTTCACTGTCCAACACTGGTGCAAAAAAGTGGTTTTTTAATTTATAAATAACTTCTTTATTTATGCATTGTAATCTTTTTTCTAACATTGGTTACGTTAAACTAACATTGAACTAAAGGTATAACTAAACAATATCCAATAAAGTTAAAAAACCTACGAGAAATTTGCAAAAAACTTCAATTTTTTCCTTAATCTGTACAAGACTGGTGCCGTTACGTTACTACTTACTAAGATTCAAATTCTTTTTGCAATCATTGAATTTGTTAAAATTCTCAGAGGCTCATTTACGAAAGACTATCGATTTCGAAATTTTTCATACGAAATCTTCGTGAATTGTTAAAGAAGGAGCTCTCCGCTGCTTATACTTAAAAGAATATTACCATGTATTAGATTATGCATCGCCCATAAAAACGAAAGCGTATTTTGGATGACTAAGATTTCACTTTCGACGACAAAATTGTAACGTGGCCCCGATTCTGTCCGCATGTGAAAACTACCTTCTCCATAAAGTAAGAACAATTACATTTAAAACACTAAAGCTACTGATCGCCAGCGACTTTCGAGGTGCCAGAAAAAAAGCTTCTAAAATCAGAAAAATCACCTTTAATCACCTCATTAGGCAATATAACATAGTAGGTATAGTAGTAACCTACTTTAACAAATCCCATAAAAAATATACATGCTAAAATAATTTAATTTCGGAATTACTTTTGCGAATACCTCCCAATTTTAAAATAATAATCCAAATGAATATTCAAACGTTTATTTTAAAAGTTGGTAGTTAGTTAGGAATTATTTAATATGAGTAGATCGTGATTTTTTGATTTGGTGACAATAGAGCACTCCGAGATGTGCAAAATATTTAACGTCCAGAATATAATACCTAGGTATCTAATTACATTACACATTATGAACACAGAACCATCCATTTTATAAAAAAAAAACAGGTCAATAAACTTAGATTTTATTCTAATAATGCTGTATATAAGGCTAAAAAAAATATGCAAACACATTGGCAATGACCACAGCGCTAAAACAATAGACAAATAACCATAGACAAATAGCTCAACAAATTAATATTTATTCTTGAGACTTGAAGCGTGGTTATTTTGAAATAAATATTGTTTGTGTAATTTGTATGTAGTTATATGGAAAATTACTTAGGTACTTCCTGAGAGCTTTTATAAACGAATAGGGGGAGTCCGGGAGACTTGAACCGCTTTTTACTAAAAACTCTATAAAATATGATTAGTGGCCTTGAGAGCTTTAAGATCTATACCATATGGAAGCCTTATTATCTGGCTAAGATTTTATACCATTTTGAAAATAAAAATTGTAAGGAGAAAACAGTAAACTAAGATGTAATAAAAAATGAGTTTTGATTCAAGTCTCCCCAACCGGCGGGACACTTGCTCATATGGTGAGGGACACTTGCCCATACCTTTTTAGAGAGGAGAAATGAAGCAAATAAAGCATATTACACACATTATTTAGACACGTTTAACAATAACTAGAATATTTATAATCACCTTCTTAAAAATATTTGTGAAAATAATTATCCAAATGTTTTCAGAGCAACTGCATAACATAATATTCGCTTTTATTATTAATTAAATACTCGTTTTGAGGTATCTACTGCTATATAAATCTACAAAACTAATTTAAAGACATTTTTTTACCATAAACTAAGAATAGACTATCAGTCTCAAAGATTAAATGTGGCACATGCAAAATCAACATAATAAGTGGAACTATAATTCAATGAAATTGGCGTAGTCGAATGCTAGTTGCATTGCTTGTTTTCTGGTTAAGCCATAGTGCATTTAACTGCAAGGTCAATAAGTAACGAACGAGCAATGTCTCTTTATTTACATTGAAAATTTGAAAATATTTACATTACATTGAAAATATTTGTATTGGCTCCCCTTGTCTTGCAAAGGTGTTAACTTTTGTTCACCTAACAGGTACTTAATACCATCGTAAAATGGTTCTGTCTTGGGTTGTTGAGGAAGTGATTATGAGGAAGAGGAGGAGGAAGAGGAATTTTCACACACAAATTTAGAGGATGCGGATGAGGAAGAGGATATTTTTTTGAGGAAGAGGATGCGGATGAGGAAGCGGAAGAGGAAGCGGATGAGGATGAGGATGATAGGAAATTATAATCAAAATTAAAAAACAAAAACTTTTAAAATTAAAAATTAAAACAAAAGCCATTCTCCTGTCTCTACATATTGATGTTTAAGGTTAGGGGAGGTTAGCTCGCCCGATCGCGTATTTACAAAGCCTGTAAGTACTATAGTAGTAGTATACTATTTGAGTCACGAGCCGGACTCAGATGAGCTTTTGTTTATGCATATTACTCGAAAAAACCCACAGAAAAAACCTAATCTATATCAGTGCCAGAAGCGACATTAGGCGATTTCCACAAAAAAAAAAACTAACTGGTAGATATTATTATGTAAGCTTAAACAACTTGTTTGTTTTTTATTTTAAAATGACTTTTGACAAACATTATTTGGTAAAATATGTTTCTTCCGAGTATGAGAGAAAATGTTATATTATTATGTTTAGAGATAAGTGTTAGGCGCAGATATAAATATGGCGGTAAGACTCTACTCTTGTTCGTTACTATAGAGTCCGACTCGTAACTCAAATACATAGTTTAAATAGGCTTTGTAAATTTGCCGCCCGATCGGATCAGCATCCTCATAAATATCCTCTAAATTTTGAGGAAGCGATAGCGGAAGAGGATTTTTTTATTTTCATTTTTGAGGATGCGGTAACGGTAGAGGAACCCAAAATATTGCGGAACTTCCGCATTATGAGGAAGCGGAAGAGGAATCCTCAACAACCCTAGTTCTGTCTATCCCATACTTGATTGAAATTTGACGAATAGATTTTCCACTTTATTTCTCTGTCTGCACTTTCAATCTCAGACTTAGTAAACGGTTTCCTGTGACGACTACCTTCCTTAGGCTTATACTGAAATGGCATTTTCTTTCTGAAACAAAACAAAAACTAACTTAAATAGTGCACAAACTGCAAAGGGAGAGTTGAACCACTGTTTAAGTCTCCCGACTGCAGACTGGTTCAACTCTCCCACACCCGACTCATGGCCATATCTTGATTTTTTCCAACAAATCCACTATCACCTGGAGAACAACACTGAACGTACGACAAAATATGATAATCTAGTAATGCAATAACGTAGGTGTTTGATACATACCTTCATAAATGCGTGCATAGCAATTAAAACAACAGATCCAAAAAAATTCACTCCGCGACGATGAAAACACTTTTTCCTAACTCACGGTCGAACGCGTCTGTTATCACTCAAAATTTCGAGTTGCTTGTGATTGGCGGATTATGCGCGTTCATTTGTTTGCCACTTGGCGTATTTTGGCGCCTAATTTAAAAAGTTATTGAAAGTGGTTCTACTCTCCCACCTGGGCAAGTCTCCCGGACTCCCCCTACCTATGTCTTGATAACTTGCCGACCTATTTCTATAGCAGGTTTCTCTTTACGCAAGTTCCGTCGTATGATTTTAGCGCAATTAAATTGAGAAATATAAATAAAATTAACATTATAAATGTAGTAATGTGTAGTATACCTAGCTAGGTTATTTTATAGTAGTGAATTTTATCTTCATTTTGATAAAGGCATCAAAAAAGTAACAACAGATTTCTGTTACAAATTATTGTTAAATTGATATCTTAATCCTGCGGCTTCACTCGTTTGATAACATTACATAAGAGTTATTTACGGTATAAATAACACCAATTCAAATTAAAAATTTACTTATAAAATAAACATAAAAGTTTCGTAGTAACTAACTGTTTAGTAACATGTGATAAAAGGCTCTATAGAAATCTACTTCAGGCGTACCTATTTTCTATCTACCAATCAAAGATCAATCATGTATTGTGTAAACAAAACAAAATTATATTTGCATAACCAATCAACAGTGGCAAAATGAAAGAGAAATCTCAAATATTGCGTTTTTACATTCCCCATGGTCACTAAGGGACAAGGTTATCAACTTTTACAAAAGTTTAACAAAAAGGTTTGCAAATATAATGATCGCATGTTGCACTTCCTTACTAGTTAATTAAAATTCATTAATAAATTTTTGTTGGTATACAGAAGGTATAATGATAGTCTTGAGTCTTGACTGAGTACCTACGTTCCCATAATATGCTAATTTATAGTTTATACGATGCATTGTTAAGTAGGTACTTAAATATATATAAAGAAATCTATAAATTTTTCACAATATTCGATTCTGTTAAATTTATTCCTGAATCTAATAAAACAGTGTTCAGATAACAGTTACTCTCCGGAGGTTTACGTTTTTCCGCCGTTCCTGGTGGGAAATACTATACCAGATTCTAAAATGGCAAATGACAACAATTTCCTACTTATAAACACTAAAACATCACGTTAATCGGTTCAAAACCCACGGAATTATAGTAAAAAATAAAAAAGATAGAATTGAAAACTTTCTTCGTTTTTGGGAACGCCGCGGTCTCCAGTTAAAAGCATAAAAATATCCTGTTTAAATAAAAAATATGTAATTTATTATTATCCTGAAGAACTGATTTATATGGTACCTACTTCCTAAAAAAAATGAAAAAAAAAGCAACGAATTGAGTACTTCCCCCTATCCTGTCGTAGTACGTAGGTACACTTTGAGCACCTAAATTAAAAACTGAGAACTTATCTATTAATAAGCATTTTGATACCTATTTATAAAAGACACTAAGTACTTATATTAAATATCTACGTGCTAGTAATTAGTGAATTGTTTTTAATTTTTCCAAAGAAGCAACATTAAAATATTTTTTTATTGTGGAAAACGCGGGATAGCGCATTTTAATTTCAATCAAAAATTGTATTATTAAATTACAAAGTATAGGTACTTTAGAAATATTTTTTTAATACCTAGGTAAGTACTTAATGAATAGTAAATAATCAATCGCTAGGTTTAAATAGCCGAATAGAGAAAAAAATTACCAAATGTTTCTTCTTGCGTGTGATGCGAATCCCAAGATCTCACTTTGGCAACAATTCCAAAAGTTTGCGGTGCACAAAACTTTACACGAGTTATTAAAAAAAATTCAAAGCGATGGTACCACCGCTTCGAGTGTCGAATCAACACTGACTATTCACTATGGAAACGAAACCGCCGCTGATCCGACTCCTATTGCATGACTCGTGCTTCACTTTCTACGATTAAAAAAATTATTAAAAAAAAGTAAGTAAGCAATTTAAATTAAAACAAAAAAGTGTTCTAATTTTGAAAAATAGTCTGGCGCGCTATTATGACGTACGACCGGTTCCCATTCATTGGTCATCTCACCGCGTCCGTTTTTCTAACTTTCTTTGACCTCATTGCTGTACGTTCGTGTCTGGTAACTGGTGGAAGGTATTTCGTTTTCTAATTTCAATGTTACAAACGGGTAACAAGGAGCGAACAAATTGCCTTTAGGGAACATTCAAGTAAAAGTTCGGATTTCATTGTGCGTCTATTTATACATTAGAATGTAAGTAGGTAGGTAGTGCTTTCTTTTTCTAGATACCTATTGCCGTAACACTTCTGAAATAATAGAGGTACATAAAGGTCCTTAAGTTATTTTATAGTAAGTATGTTTCAGTATTAGTTATCATTTATTTTTATGCATTTCTTTGTCGCCATTATCCATTATTCACCCATATTGGGAACGTAAACAAAAAATCTAAATGGTCAATCAATGTAAAGCATGAAGATAAGTACTTTTACCCCCCTTACTAGAAAACGTTCTAGTCACACCCACACGAAAATCGGCCAAGTTCAAGTCGGACTATTAAATGAATCGATGATATGGAACATTACGCAAACGAGATGTGTAGTTAAGTAGTTACAAAATAAAATAAATAATAATTTAAAAATACACCAGCAAGTGTGAAACAATAAGTTTTTGGGCTCAATATTATGCACTTTTTTTATTTTGTTCTCCGACGTCTAAAACTGAAAAGATGTGCTAATACTTTTATCCATGCTTCTTCGCGATTTTAACAGAGACGAATTCTTATAAAGATTAATCTTTTTATCATTTTATGTAAAAAAATATTAATTTTCTTTAACGTCTCTTATAATAAAGCGATATTAACAATTTTAATCGCGATAGCAAACCATAATAAAAAATTTTACGAAATAATGACTACACCATCGAGATAGTATGTACTACTAGAGGGGTTATTCCAAACAAAAACATTGCGCGCGGCCGATGTGGTGGGGTACGTGTGGAACGAGCGAGGCGTGGCTTCAAGTTCAAAGATTAAGCAATGCGTGCAGATGCGACACATTGTGCAATCTGTTTACTCGGTACTATCTGGTGGTACTGATACTAGGGAATTAATAAAACGAGGATTTTATATTAAACTATGTATTTTAATTTCCTCAATTTAGTAAGCTTTTGTCGTTTTGTGTAGTAATCAATAGTTTTATCAGTTTTTGCTTCATGATGTAATCGAATTTTGGAGTATTGGTTTATAATAGCCCTAATTAAATGGATACGATGATTCAATGTTGATGGCGTTTACGTATAAGAAACTCACATTTTGAAAAATCTCACGTGAGATTCGAGGATGGGGGAGGGGTTGAATAAATTCTCACGACATCTCACCAGGGGGGGAGGGAGGTGCAGAAAATTTTAAAAAACACCTCACGTAATTTATGGACGCCCCCTTACTCGATCACAATTTTTGTAACGAATGTGAAAGACGAAACAATAAATACGCAAAGCGGCTTTTACTATAAACGGAACTACATTTAAAAATATACTTTATTTATTGAGTTATAAGGTTGCTTCCATTCTGTTTATTTACATTCTCAAAAACATCAATCGCCGCAGAGGTGGCTTGCGACAAAGGCGGCTTGTGTCAAAGGCCTCGGCGATATCATTTAAGAACATAATATTATGTACTTTAGGCAAACTTTTAATAAGATCTATTTTACTTTCTTATTATTCCATTTGACAAGGATATTGGGTAAGATACCTATTGGAATAATTTTATTATTATGTATGTACTTATTAAATCCGCGAATAAAAAAAATTTTTAGTCTTGAATATAGAAATTGGGTCGCATTTTTTTAATCCGCGAATAGTGAAAACACGAATAAAGGAAGCGCGATTAAGGAACTTTTACTGTATTAGTTTCTGTGAATGTTGTGTTTATTTGTAATTGTTGTGCATAATAATTTATAAAGCCTATTGGAACAACTGTTGATTAACCTTTTTTTAATAAATAAAAATAGGTAAATAAATAAATATTACTTAATTTAACCTACCGTTTTACTTTGCGTAGTCGGGTAAAAGTATAAATATTTAGGTACTACACCACGGTAATCTTTCCTAGTATATATGTTATGGACCAAGTGATAAATTGGGCAGTATACATAAAGCACGGGCATTATGAAAAATGCCCAATATGAGAGTGCAATTTGATAATAATTATTCAAATAATCAAATTGACCGGGCATTATACATATTGCCCATCAACTTTTGGGCAGAGTAATACAAACATATTTAATTACTATTTTTTTATTGTTATTGTCATTTAACTTAAAATAAACTAAATATTAAACCACTTAAACAATCAGGCTCATTATTTGGATTAATTACCAAGGACTTCTACCTTAAAAATCCACTAGTTTTTGCATTTAAAACTTAAGGAAAGTCATATTAAAAATATAACATAAAATATAATTAAATTTAAAACAAAAATTTCACAACGTACCTTTGTTTTATAGAAATGACTTATTATTATGAAACATAAAATAAACTAAAGTTTGGCATAATTAGCAATTACTCTTAATAAACGAAATGTGAAGAAGTAAAATAGAACATAACTTAAATTGAAAACAATAATTATACAATATGTAGCCTGTTACTTGCTACATTTTATTTATTTATAAATAAAATAAATAAATAAAATGTAGCAAGTAACAGGTTTATTTATTAGAACAACTGCCACTGTGATGGCATTTTGAGGTACACAACTTTTTGGCTTTGCGACAACTACATTTATCCGACTTGTAACCACCTTTACAACCACATCTATTATAACCTTGCCCTCCGCATCTAGATGACATTCTACAACACTCTCTCAGCGAAATCTGTGTCTCTGGAACATCTTCAGGCGAAACAAATCTTTCCTTGCAGACAGTAAATTGGTTTCTTGAATATAGTTGGTTTAAAACACCTTGTTTTGTTCCCAGTTTATAAAGGTTATTGGCTGTTAATTCAATAACTGTAGCAAGCATATTTCTTCCATCGCTACGAGCGCGATCAACATCGGGAACTCGGACTCTTACAGTGTCACCAATTGCAGCCATGGGATATTTAGCGCTTGATACATCCAACATTTTATTTGCTTGTTTCTGCAAATTTTGTAAAGCTAGTTTCCTAACTGCCATAACATTTTCTTTTTTGCGCTCTAGGTTTTCGTTTTCGTTTGTGGGTATTGGGTTTGAATCATTTTGAGTGGACTCCACTTGGTCAGTTTCGATGGGCTCGAGTTTATCATTTTCGGCGGACTCTACTTGATCGTTTTCGGCGGACTCTACTTGATCATTTTCGGCGGACTCTACTTGATCATTTTCGGCGGACTCTACTTGATCATTTTTGGCGGACTCTACTTGATCATTTTTGGCGGACTCTTCTTGATCATTTTCGTTGACAACCACTTGATTCCTTTCAGTAATAGTGTTCTCAGTAGATAATAGTTTCTCTAAGTCTTCTTCAGAATTAATATCAAGCAGAGCCTCATGTGGTATAGAAGAACTTTTAAGCCCTACTTTCAACTTCGTTCCAAACATGGCTTCATATGGAGTACAGTGAATACCTGTGTGATGGGCTCTATTTTTCATTAATTGTACAAAACGTAATCCTACCGACCATTTCTTAGTGTTGTTATCCTCCAACCACGTACTCAGCATATTCTCTATGTCCTGGTTAAATATAGCTTTATTATCAAATTGCCCAATTGTCATGTAGCATTATAATAATGACCGTGCAATGTGATAAATAATGAAGTTAAGATAGTAATTAATCACTTAGCCCAATAAAGATAGACATTATTCATAATGCTCGGGCATTATAAATAATGCCCGCATTAATCACCTGGTCCATAACATATATACATAGTTAAAAAAATCCAGTTACATTTTTTAACAGACTCATCGATAGTGTCACGTCTGTGCTGTTAGTCTATGAAAAATGGCGCGAAACGCAGAACGCGTGGTGATTTTTCGCAAAATGATAACAATATTAGTAAAATGCATAACTTACTCATAATAAGGAAACTTACTGGTGAAAAGTCACTCCTCGGGCTTTGTTTGTATTATGGGAACTTGTAAAACAATATCTAAGCAAACACGAAGGCATTTTGAACAGAGCAATAACACGTGTTGACGCGGCAAGCGGGGGGCACAGTCCGACACAGACTAAAGAGACTTGTGGTTCTTACCTCTAGCTCGTGTTAAAGAGAGTGTAGTAGCGATCGCCTCTCTAGTACGTAGTACATACTATCTCGATGGACTACACCCATAATAGAGCTCGATGCAACAGTCAGTGACCACAATCCTCGAACCTTGTAACCGATTTCAGTTAAATCTCCCAAGGCCTAAAACATTATCTTCTACACGTATGGCTCATCTATATTATAATGAAAACTTTATAGTCACTTTTTTCGTGACTAGTGTAACCAACATTTCGAAATTATGTAGACTATAATTTTTATATTCATTTTTTTACTATCCCATTTTATATGAGATGAGATTGTACAATAGAAAAGATGGCCTTTGCTGTTAAAGCGATACCAAGCAATCGTTCTGCTAAGATGTAACAAAATAAAAACATTAAAATCTGTAACAGGTAAATGTCTTATTATACTTAAATGCCTTCGTTGAGAAATACTTACTCTACCTTAAGACTTAAAAAAGCACACAGACATACAAAAGCGGAGGGTGACACTGTTATATACCTACTATGTAGAGACGCTGGTCTTTACAAATCCTAAGCGCGGAAACACGCTCTGAATAGTGTGTTAGTCACATCAGCATGTAATGTACAGTGAATACTAACGATCTAATTCAATTACTTCAGTCTTAACAATGCTTGTATAAGTACTTGTACATTATATGAAACAATAGAAGCAATATTTAAACCCTTTAGGGAATTGAGATTTTAATTGCAATGAGTATGAATAATTACTCTGGTATGTAAAATAATAATAAAAAATATAAAAGTAAAATAAATGGGTAAATCTTTATTTTTCAAACAACTTATTAACAAAAACCTTAATTCAAATCTTTTATAGTTAACGTTGGATAAATATGGTAAAAAAAAAACAAAATAATATAAGCAAAATTAGCAACTAAATTAAAAAAGCAACAATTTTAAACTCAATAAGCAAAATAAATCTAAAAGCAAAAATAATAATTCTTATTTCTAACAAAAAAAATTGTTTAAATTAATTTACAATAACTATTAGACCGGGAGATACTGACACAAAATTTCGAGTCATTTGTAACAGGATGGCGGTTCTACAGGGTTCTTAGTACGCAATGACAAAAAGAAAAATGATGGTGTGAACGCTGGTACCGGCGGCTTAGTCGCGTGGGCGTTAGTCGAACTCATCGGAAAATAGCGAAAGTCAAACGATTTGTAACAGTATGGCACTTATTTTTCCTGTAAGTTTGAGGATCAACGAATATAAATACAAAATTTCAAAGATCTAGGTGTTGGAAATCTTCACTTATATAAATTAATAATAAATTTATTTTTCAAGTATGACAGCACTTTTTCCCCCTACTAGAAGTATGGCAAATATAATAATGGTCACATTTTATCAAATACTCTCCAAAAAGCCAAATGCAATACTGGTACAAAAAGATAGGCGAAATAAAAAAATTTTGCAGATTTTCGGCGGTATGGCGACCATTTGGAATCGTCCGAAAAGTATGGCATGGCGATTTTCGTAAATGGCTGCACGACGATGGTTACCTGTGCAAAAGTTAGCTTGGTACAAATGGTTGAATAATTGTTTTTTTTAAATCAACACATTCGCGTCGGTATGGCGGGCTGTAAGTCATACCGGAAAAGTATGGCATGACACTACCGCCTACTTCTTTTTTATGGGCTATCGGTAAATTCTAAAATTTTTGTGTTACAAATCGTTTGACTTTCGCTATTTTTCCGACGAGTTCGACTAACGCTCACGCGACTAACCCACCGGTACCAGCGTTCACACCATCATTTTTCTTTTTTTCATTGCGTACTAAGACCCCTGTAGAACCGCCATCCTGTTACAAATGACTCGAAATTTTGTGTCAGTATCTCCCGGTCTATATCCTTTAGTTCTAAATTTTTGTTTTCGACTACAGAATTTACTACTTTTTTGTACAGAATTTCACTAATATTTATATTTTTTTTTTAACATCCATATCACTCAATTTCCTATTTATTGTAAGTTATTTTTAATCGAAAGTATTGTATTTTAATTGTGGAGGAATTAAACCAAACACACATTTACTAACAAAAAGCAGACAAAACAAAACTGATTCATTCATTCAATAAGTAATAAAATTCATATAAAACCGAGAAAATATGTTTTATTTCAGTCACTATTACAACAATGAAATTATAACGATAATGAAATAAAGCTCATTATCTAAGAACATTTTCACTAAAACACACATAATATTAGTTATTACATAGTACTTATCTGTGGTTACATTGAAAATTAAAATTTCTTTACCTGTTTATTGCTTTTGATTTACATTTTTGTTTAATTTTTTAAATGAAATTCGTAATTATTGCTACAGATATTTTTCAACAGTTATTTTGGGGGCTTTTATGTTATTTTCATAAGGAAAAAAAGTTATTTGTGGCAGCAATAATGATTATAAATAAATTAGTTTGGAGTTTGGACGTGCTAATGTTCAGATATATTTAATCGTAGATTACACAAGTAAATTGCGTATGAAATGATTATGGTGTTTCCAGGCAGTAATTCATCTTAAAAACTTGTCTGACAAAGTATTTCCTTTATATATTTTGAGTAAAAGTCCGACAAATTTTCCAAAACGAATAGTCATAATTTGATCCTGCATACTCAGTATTTTTTTACCCATTTCTATTATTATTTTTCAGTTAAATGCAAAATTTTAGCAATGATACATGTGTCTTGATAAATCGACTCGATTTGTGTATTGTGACTAAATCACAAAAAAATTTGTTCACTCGCACACAATATTCAATAGACTATGAAAATTATCACTGAGCATAAATGCTAAGTTTTATTTACTGACTACAATGTACATACATTACAGTTCAATTCTCTAGATGATGTTATGTTGAAATAATAATTTTGTTAAATAAAAAACTATATCAATTGTAACAAATCTTTAAATTCTAGGTATTTAGTGCTGAATTATAAATTGGTGTTTGTAAATAAGACTGTTACTTTATTTACTCCTAGATAGCATTAAGTTGTTCCTTTATGAACAATCATTGATAACAAAAAACCAATACCAAGCAGAGACATTCCTAAAGCCTTTGACACAGTCGCACTTTTTAAAACTGCTATTTATCAACCAAAATTCGTTTTATTTGAACAAAAACCCGCTAACACTCTCAATACACTCCAAAAGTCATAGTCTATTCGCATTCAAATATTTTCAAGTCGTCAAACAATGTTTTTAAGGGTATATATCTTCAGTTTCCCCCAAGGGTCTGTCCTCGGCCCCAGCTGTGACCTCCAAATGTAGCGGTAGCTGGCCGTGTGGGCGCTCTGCTTTGTGGCGCCGTACCGAAACCACCTACATACCTTGTGTCGGGGAATATTTGTTTTCTGAAAACAAAATGAAACATTAAATATTGTAATAATAACAGGAGGATGGAGAAAGACTATGCAGGAAAAATACTATTTAAGCAAAAGTAACAGGTTTTTTCTAATAACAATCTGTAATTTGAGATATGAAAGCATAAGCAATAAGCATGTAGCAATTCGATCCGAGAATAAATAATTTTAAGCCGCAAATATAGGAATAAGGTCTCATTTTTTCAATACGCGAATAGTGAAAACGCGAATTAAGCTTTTACTGTATATATCGTTAATATATTAATTAAAGGTCAATCGACAATATAAGAATTGAAAATTACAATTAAACTTACAGGAAAGCAGGTGGTGACAGAAGTGACGGGCCGCCAAACTCTTGTGGGTATTTGAACAGCAGGAAGAAAGATAAATGGCCGATAAGGATACCAATCAACTCCATTGCTCCACTGGAAGTAAATTTATTAATTTATGATGGATCCTTACAAAAAAGGGCGTGTAGCTGTTCAGATCTTGATGACATAATACATACAATAGTAGTCTGGATTAACATATAGGCTATTTTATGGAGGATAAAATAGCCTCGGTTTGAGATCTTGAAAACTTGGTAATTAAGATGTCGATTCGACTTTTAAAGTAACATTAAAACTGAATTAAACTTAAATGATACTGTATATTATATCTACACATAATTTTTCAACACACTGTTAACTTTACATTAGCAGAAAAATTGTACTAAACATTTGAATTGTACATTATAGTAAACTACATATTAATTTCTTTACAAATATACTATTTTGTGCAAATAAATAAATGAAAAACTACTAACCCTCCGCTAATAACTAGATTGAACACCAACAGGACCCAGGGTAAATACATAGCCTTGAACCTGGTGCCGAACCAGAACGAAACTATGACGTCCTTGTTCAATTGGCACCACACATACAGCACTGATAACACCATGGGGTCCATTAAAATCTGCAAAAAAATAAAAAATCTTTAGTTAGAAATATTGTAAATGACGATTTTTACCTTAGGGCCGGCGCAGATATGGCGGAGCGCAGTGCATTGTCCTTATTAAAATAATATTCAAAATTAAATAACTACAACTTATTGTTTACTAGCTTTCCGCCCGCGGCCTCGCCCGTGTTTTCAGAGAAAAACCCGTTCCCGTAGGATTTCCGGGATAAAACCTATCCTATGTCCTTTCTCGGGTATCAAAATAATGTAAGGTAAGGCAAGGGAGCACGTAACACAAGGATGGAAATATATTTTTACTATTACTTTTTATTGAGATACTGAGTGAAAAAAGCTGCCAAAGTTTATATTAAAAAATATCTTATAGCTTTGTCTTATTTCAAATCTTATTAGTAAAAGAGCAATTTTTCTTCAGAAAAGAGAAAAGTTATAGTTACCTTTTCTTTACTACATTTTTAAGAAAGTTAAACATTTTAAAAAGATTGAATTGTTATGTATTGAATGACAAAAAACCTGACATAAACCTCATCTTCATATTATGGTTACTTTAGGTAAAAACGTAAGTAAAACATAATTAAGTCTGGGCTACCCAGATAACATAATTTCAATGTTGCAACTTATTTTCTATGTTAATTACATTGCCATATTTACAAACGTCCCAGATAATAATCTGGCATGGTTATTGACCTCACACTATCATTGTATTCATCATAGTCCTACTTTGAGCAATCTACTGTAATGATTATAAACAACTAACTAAACACTTATAAGTTCTTTTAGGAATAACAATTGGTATTATAATTTTGTTAAAAAACTTTTAAATTTATTCATTCATCACATTTTTCAAATCACAAACACTGCATTAAGTCTGTGACCCTGTAGTGGGAACAAAAAACAAAGTTATTGATAAGTATACTTACAGGAAGTCCAACAAGTAGACCAATGAGCACACAGCATAGCCAATTAAACAATAACATGTAGAAGTAATCCGCTGGCTTTCCAGCGAACATGCCCATTTCTAAACGTTGTGAATAATTGTACAGGAAGTAACAGTTGATCAGAAAGTGGAAGCCTGTGGCTGGACTTATTGGATAATAGAAGAGAGCTGTGATCGGTCGCCATATCTGAAATCCAATTGGAATTAGAGAATAGATATTCTGTTAATACTGTAGTATTGAGCTATTGTTAGTTAGAAATGTAAAAACAAACAATAGTATTTATCCTTGAATGTGTTATTGTTGTCTTATAATTATAAAAATTTATAATTACCTGTAACTGGTGAATGAAGGGATAGTAGTCCAATACGAAATAATAATAATTAAATATACCAAATCTCCCAATTAAACTCAGTGCTATGGTACATGTTAACCAATAGCGGGTAAAAAGAGGGACACTATTGTACCAGTCTTTAAATTCAGACATTTTTTAGCCGTATACCACTGTACAACTTGACCAAGACTAAGCCTGTTAAAAACTTTTATTGAGTCACCGGTTCAAGGAGTATGATAGAACATGCAACAAAAACATTAAATGGCGAAATATCAAACAAATCTTCCAGAGTACACGTGTCCTATAGGAATTTGTTAAAAACAGCACAGCAGCAAATACACAAAAAGTACAATGACATGACAGAATTTATGACAGTGACATATATAGAATTGAAATTTGAATGATTACGTTTTTGACATCTGTATGTTCAGACAAAAACAGGTTTTCCGATAAGATAAAAAAAGATTCGGTAATTATCCCCGTCATGATCCCCGTTTTCCAATTACAAAGCATAATGCGACTCAGTGCCGCACAATGCCGAATTATGCTGATGCTTAATTGGAACATGAAACGCACCAGCAGGTTGCGCTAAGTTCAGTGTTGAAAAAAAAATATTCATAGAGTTAGCAATAACCTCATTAATGTGTAAATAAAGTGGTATACATAATAATTGGTTGAAAAATATTTACGGTTATTTTAAGTACTTAATTTGGATTTTGATTATTTCATTAACATTTTTTTCAATGTTTGTACCTTCATCCATACTTATATTTATTTTTTTAACACAATTTGAATTAACTTTGATTATTTCGAAAAAACTACAATGAAACGAAAGCTTTAAATTTTTTTCCACCAATTAATAATTACTTACTAACGATAAATCGATTGCACGCATCAATTCACGCGCATTACTTTTTCTAGTGCTCGATTGTGCGAAGCGTTGCTGTAGTTGGAATATTCAACGTAGCATTATGCCGCATTATGCGCTCTAGTGCTGTAATTGGAAAACGGGGTATATCTATAGAATAAGTTGCCCATAAAACATATAGGTAAACCTGCTTATTTTTTAGTTTGTTCTCAATATCATTAGTCACATTACATAAGTGGACAATACTGTACTTAATAATGAGATATCCACTTAATATTATGTGGGTACATACTTACTTAAATGTATAATATACATATTACTTTTATACAGGTAATACATATTATTATTTACACATACCTATATTTGTATGTTCATTATCATTAATCCATTTAAAAATATCGATGTTATATCGATAGAAAACTAGACTGCTTATAATTTTTTATAAAATAAAATAAAACTATGTTTATTTTCGTAAGTACCTACATATTAACAGATACACACATTATAAAATTGACTTGGACAGCTTGGACTTGACGAATAGCCGTATTGGAAACTCCTGTAATAAGTTTTCATAAAATTATATTCCAATCAACAAACAATATTAAAGTTACCTACATATAATATTTTTTAATTGAAAGTATCAAAGCGGGTAAGTCCAATTTACCAATAAAATCTTCTAAATTGAAAATTGTGATGTGTTTGACCCTTCTTCATCAAATATTTTTCTATACACATTATAAACAACACCTCTTGCTTGTGATCACAGCGGCTTTTTCAACATTTTCGAAGATTTTTTAGACAAAATCCTAAAATTTATTTATCAACTGCAAAAAAGACAAATAATTTGACAACCAATTTGATAGTTGTCAAATAAGTTGCCACATGAAAATCTTTTATTTCTTAAATATAAATATGCCATCAGATTCTGGTAGACCTATAACTTTGCCGATTTTGGTATTTTCGAGACGTGTAATGGCCGCACTGGTTGATGATTCGGTCAGGTTTGATCACCTATATATTATATATTAAAGCCTAGCCTCAATTTTATTTTTTCACTTAGCGTGTATCCCAATCCTATTATATACAGACTATTATATACAGCACAGATATACAGATTTTATAAAAATATCACCTGCATGGCGTCAATTATTTACTGTCAAGTGTCAACTGTCAATATTTTAGTGTCATAACATAACCTATTTTAATTTTTATTGGTAAAAAAAACCGAGAGGAGTGCTGTGTTTCGCTTTCGTGTTATTAATTAATAATAAACGTGATTACAATGAGAGCTCTAATTAAACGGTTAACACCGTTCTCCAATTTAAGTGTGCAACCATTCGCAGCTACTATACGTTTTTTTTCGAGTGATGCTCCAAAGAAAGATGAATTGAAAACGTCTTCCGAAGTCAGAAAAAGTATGTACTTATCTACAATATTCATTCTCCAAATAATGAATCATTTGTCTCATTCTGTAATACGTACTTGCTATGCGTATTTACTATTCATTTCATTATAATTAACAGAACTTCTCGAAAGCCGCTAACATACAGCTATTTGACATTGTTTCAGATATTGTTGTAGAAAAGTACGGTGGTATAACAACCCTGAACATAGATAGACAGCCAACACGTAACAGTCTTGATGAAGCTACTCTCAGAGAGATGGCGGCAGCTCTGGAGGCTTTCGACAAGGATCCAGAGTCGAAAGTACTGGTGTTTAATGGTGAAGGGGGTAGTTTCTGCTCTGGCTTTGATCTAGACGAAATAGGTGTTAAAGGTTACAGTGTACTTACTGATGCTGCTGTAAGTATTGTAATTAGGTGTCTTTTTTGTTACTTAAACTATAAAATTAAGCTTGAGAACAGAACTGGGGAGATTCTTTCATGGTTACAATATGGATCACAGATCATGCAAGAAACAATATTATAAATGAAATAAGGCACACTATTGACAGAAGCTATTGAGCTTATAATACCTTTATATTATTTCTAACATATAAAGTATACTACTTATACTATTGTAGCGTCTATTCTTGTTCATATAACAAATGTGTATCAAATCTTTTCATAATTAGTTTTTTATTAATTTATCATGATTTAATATATAATAATCGAAAAGGATCCACATTCCACATGCTTTGGATTTTTTTAAACATTTTAGTGTTGTGTCATTTTCTTAGACTGACCGTTTTACAATATGATCCAAGAAGAATGGATCGTTTTTACGAAACTAAAATAGGGGCTCTCCATACATGTGGGTTGGTAACCAGTGTCAATTTAACGTCAAAATATTCATATTTTACTTGGATTGTTTTTGCTAATCTTCTATACATATAATAAATCTGTAGAAGGGTCAATTCTGTACATTGAAAATATTGAAAAAATAAATAGCAGGGGGTGTTACTGGATCGATACCAAACCCAAATATGTGATTAAAAAAATTTTTGTCTGTCTGTCTGTCTGTCTGTCTGTATGTTCAGGCATCACGTAAAAACTAACGGTTCGATTTCGATGAAACTTGGTATAATTATACCTTATTATCCTGGGCGTAAAATAGGATACTTTTTATCCTGAAAAAATACGTAAAAAAAAATTAATCTTAATTTTTCAGTTTTATCCATAGACGTTGTTCTGTAGAACCGCGAACACACGTTGCGTATTATTATAGGCCTAGCCGTATTTGGGTCCAATAGATATTTATAAGATGTCATTGTCAGAGTTACTCAAAATGGAGAAATAAACCATCCACGCGAAGACCGACATCCGCGCGGACGGAGTCGCGGGCGGAAGCTAGTCGAAAATATAGACCTTGACAAGCAGTTTGGTATAACTCATTTTCGGTCATGTTGTGGTTTGGATCCTTTTTGCTTATCTACGGCCATTTAAATATGCATATTATATTAATTACAGGCAAGGCTTCTCCGTCGGCCACTTTGTGATAAGCCAACCATAGCAGCAGTTCAGGGTTATGCAGTTGCTGAAGGCTTTGAATTGGCACTCGCTTGTGATTTAAGGATAATTGAAGAAACTGCTATCTTAGGCTGTCTGGGAAGGAGGTTTGGTGAGTCAGATAAATGTTGATAATGTTGTACCTAGTACTTCATATATTTTTGTAAAAGAAAAAAATGTGTTGATTTTTCATACTGTGAAATGTATTGGCTTAGAATCTTAGATAATAGTACATTTACAGAAAGTTACATGAATTTTAATAGTAGCTATCTATGATATACTTTTAAACAATGAAAAAAATTCGATCACGCGGCGGGATTCGAACCCGCGTTTTTTGCCATTCCGGGGCGACGCCTACGGCCTAGCCCTTCGACCACCCGTGCTATCTAGGCAAACAAAAATTAATGTATAACTGTAGCAAATCATTTTCCATACAAAGCAATATAGCCAAAAATAAATATGTAATAATAACTATTAATATAACGTTTAGAATGCATGAGCACCATAATCAAATCATGTCGATTTATGTATTTTTTCTGTATGTTTATTTGTTTCTAACAATAAATGGTTTAAAAAAATAGGTTGTCCGTAAAGTCAGTTTACGGACGATAGTTGAACGTGACAACGTCCGATTGTGCTTCTTTGTCGCTCTTTCCGCGCTCTCACTTGCACTTCAAGCCTTACCTACACGGAACGACTCAGAGCGAGGTAACGCCGCATGAGTCATGTTTTTTCGTGCGTGCAGCAGGCTCTATCGAATTATAAGATGTTGTTGTCAAAAATATATTATTACAGGAGCACCACAGAGTCTTTTCGGTGGTAGACGTCTCACATCGCTCATAGGACTATCTCGGGCACTCGATCTGCTGATAACTGGCAGACCCATATCTGGGATAGATGCTAATACTATGGGATTGGCTTGTAAACTCACTGCTACTGGCACTGGTAAGATTTACTTGTAAATGGTTAACATATTGTGTTATTTGTTGTTTAATTTACATTTTGTATTTCTATTTCTTTATTCTATTTGTGAAAGCATCAAGAACTAATATAAAATTTGTTGTTAAAAGTTGCAAGAAAAATGAACTCATGGCGTGACAATGTTACTATCAAGTTTGTTAGTTATTTCATGAATTTATCTAAAAAGTATTTACTATATTGTTATATACAGTAGAATGTTGATTATCCAAATATCGATTAACCAAATGCTATCCCTATACCTAAAAAATATTTCTTTCTATTTTCCCGAAAATAATAAAGACTAAATCTGTTTACAAATGTCAAGTACCTACGTAATGTACATACGGTTGCTTTGCTCACTATAGAAACTTGCTCCATTATCGAATTTAATTTTAACTTATATTTCAGCTCTAGGA
Organism: Colias eurytheme; assembly: GCA_907164685.1. Classification (NCBI taxonomy): domain Eukaryota; kingdom Metazoa; phylum Arthropoda; class Insecta; order Lepidoptera; family Pieridae; genus Colias; species Colias eurytheme. The sequence continues at coordinate 78,553 of CAJQZN010040042.1, forward strand.
GAATCAATAAAACTAGCCAAATCGTTAACAAAATTCCCACAAAATGCTCTAATAATGGACAAATTAGCGGCTGTTAATTCTCAATTAAATCCAAATAGTGAGGAAAGTATGCGAGATGAGGCCATAATGAGCAGCTTGCTTGGTTCCGCTATAGAGGATCTGAACCAGGGTGTTAAGAAGTTTCAAGGAGGTAAGGTTGTAGAGGGTGTTCAGAAAGTTTTAGGGAAATATACAGGTGTTTCAAAAAAAAATAATAATATATATATATTATATCGTCTAGGCGAGACGATTAGCGAACATGAATGCAACATTAAAAATTCAAATTAATGAAAAGATTATTTTGAATTTTGATATTCCAAGAACATTTCTTTAGAGTTTTCGTATCATCGTATATTATTATGTTTGATATTTATAATTCACATATGAAACATTCATTCAAAATCATAATAATGACTTCACAGAAGTAAGAAGATGTAATTTCTTTCTTTCTTCATAGGTATCGGCAAACACGGCAAATTCTACAGACTAACAGATATGCCTCTAAAAGACTGGGAACTTGAAGAATCTTTGGAAGAGATCACAGTTACTGTTGAAAAGGATCCCAAAGACAAGAAATCATAAATTATTTTCTATTATTTTTAATTTTAAGTTGCATTAACTAGTCGCGATATGGTCTGAAGTTGGTCGCAGTTCGAAGGAATTGTTTTGTTTGGTTGTGTAAAAAGATCGGTAGCTAACTTCACGATGTATTAATGAATAAAGTATTTAATTTTGTTTGTAATTTGCCTTTTATTAAACTACTGATATACTTAGAAGTAAAAAAGTATTGTTGGGTACACCTTATATGAATATATTTCTTGTGGATAAAATTGTTTGTCTAGGTATGATTTAAAATATTTTTTCAGACCAGAAAAAGTAAGTACTAGGTATTTTGCCTTGCTAAAATACTAATCCTATCCTATTAATATTATAAATATGAAAGTTTGTATGGATGTATGGATGTTTGTTACTCTTTCACGCAAAAACTACTGAACCGATTACAATGAATTTTAGCACACATATAATATAGAGGGTAACTTGAATTAACACATAGGATAGGTTTTATCCCGGAAATCCCACGGGAACGGGAACTATGCGGGTTTATCTTTGAAAATGCGGGCGAAGCCGCGGGCGGATGTTCATTTTTATGGGTAGCCAATAAAAAGCAAATAAAATTTTCCACAATTTATTATAAAAGCTTATTCAGTAATGCCCTTCTCAGCCTGGTACTTGTAGTGCAGCTCTGAGCAGTCCTCGTTAGAGATATTGACCCAGCCCTTGTCGCTGATGTGGTACACTCGGATTATACCACCAGAGTATGCGTCACGATGGGTCGCGTGATAGATCGCACGACGGCCCAGTTCTATAATAAATATTACAAACAAAAATTATTTTTGAAATCTTTAAAAATCTTAAAAAAATCTTATATATATAAATCTTGTGTTACAATGTTTGTCCTCAATGGACTCCTAAACCACTTAACCGATTATAATAAAATTCGCACACCATGTGTAGTTCGATCCAACTTGAGAGATAGGATAGTTTAAACATGTAGGTACCACGGGCGAAGCCGGGGCGGACCGCTAGTAAAATAATAAGTTAGATGAAATTCTGAGTAATGTTTCAGGTACTGAAACATGGTTGGAATTTGAGCAAAAAGTTGGGTGTTTGATATAGATGAGTGTATACAAATATTTTATTTATTGGTTATGGCGATTCAAATGTGCTTCAAGAAGAAGTCTTATAGAATCTACACTAATATTATAAAGAGGAAAACTTTGTTTGTTTGTTTGATTGTAATGAATAGGCTCATAAACTACTGGACCGATTTTAAAAATTCTTTCACCATTCGAAAGCTACATTATCCACGAGTAATATAGGCTATATATTATCACACTAAGACCAACAGGAGCGGTGCCACGCGGGTGAAACCGCGCGGCATAGCTAGTATTAAATAAATATGAAAAAATTGAATTTCTCCAATTTATCAATGAAAATATCACATAGAAACTAGCATATTCGTGACGTCAATGATATGGTCACTGTGTTTAATTCATTACTTACGCAATTATATGATATTCATGCTCCTATTAAACCTGTAAGAATTAAACAACTACCGGCACCATGGTTGACTAAAGAAATCAAGGCGGCTATTAACTCAAAAAATAGGGCGAAATCCAAATTGAAATCGAACAACTCACCGGCTAACAGGGAGAAATACAATAGGATACGGAATCACTGCAATACTTTGTGTAGAGATGCTCAGCGACGCCACGTTTCCAATTCGGTCGAGAACGGCGACCCAGCTAAGATCTGGAAATTTCTTAAGTCCTTAGGAGTTGGCAAACAGCAGCAACTTTCTCTCCCTCCTAACACTAACATTGATCTAATGAACAACCACTTTACCCATAATTCTCTTGTATTTAATCCAGAACTTAAGTCACGCACATTGAATAATCTTTCATCTTGTCCGACTCCTCAATATCAACCGTTCACTTTCAAACAATTCACCGTATGTGGTATTAAGAAGAGCATATCATCGATTTCATCCAAAGCCGTCGGTAGTGATAGCATCGGTCGTAATATGATCCTTCCTATCCTAGATATCCTTGCTCCCGTCATAACCCACATATTCAACTCCTCCATCAGCAACGGAATATTTCCTAATGCCTGGAAGGACGCCCATGTCGTTCCATTGCCGAAAAAGCCAAACCCTACTTCCTTTTCCGACTATCGTCCTATCTCCATCCTTCCGTTCCTATCCAAAGTCCTCGAACGGTTAGTTCATGAACAGTTAAGCTATTTCCTTAATAAAAACAATATCCTAAATACCTTCCAATCCGGCTTCCGTCCCGGACATAGTACGGCTACTGCTCTCACCAAGATCACCGACGATATACGGTCAGCATTGGATGATAAGCAGCTCACCATTCTCACGTTACTGGACTTCAGTAATGCTTTCAATACCGTAGATTTTGACATCCTATTGGGACTGCTACGCTCAATTAATATATCTCCATCGGTGATTGTATGGTTCAAAAGTTACTTGTTGGGACGCCAGCAAAGGATTAAAATTGACAACGTATTTTCTAGCTGGTCTGACATCACTGCTGGCGTTCCACAAGGTGGCGTCCTCTCTCCTCTTCTCTTCTCTATATTTATCAACTCTATCTCTCTTTCGCTTACTTCCTTCTCTCACATGTATGCAGATGATCTCCAGATCTACACAATGTCCACGTTCGAAAATTTACCGTCTGCCATAGCAACAACAAATAACGACCTGTCCTTGATCATGAATTGGAGTAGATCTCATGGCTTGGTAGTAAACCCTACTAAGACCAAAACTATTCTTATCGGCAGCTCTTCATTCATATCAAGGGTAGGCTGGTCTAGTTTACCCCCTATTACTGTGGACGGTACCATAATCCCATTCAGTGATAGCATTAAAAGCTTAGGCGTCACCATTGACCGAACACTATCTTGGCAACCGCAAATAAATGAGCTCAACAAGAAAATCTTTGCCTCATCGCATTCACTCATGAGAATTCGCAACTTCTTGCCCATCTCAACCAGAACTTCTCTTGCACAATCCCTCCTCCTTCCCATCCTCGATTATGCCGATGTCTGTTATCCCGACCTGACCGAAATCCAGTTGGACAAACTTGAGCGTCTCCAAAATGTTTGCATACGCTTCATTTTTGGCTTGCGCAAGTATGACCACGTCTCGCAATACAGGACAAAGCTCAAGTGGCTACCAATACGTCAGCGTCGAAATACCCACCTTCTCCAACTCCTATACCGTGTCCTGTTTAATCCTAAAACTCCTGGCTACCTAAAGGAAAAATTCCAATTTCGAGAGAGCACTGACTTTAATCTGCGCTGCTCTGAAAATTTACTTTTAAAAATTCCACCTCACAAGACCAAATTTTACCATAACTCGTTTCATGTGCAAGCTATACTCTTGTGGAATGCTCTTCCAATAAGCATAAGACGCGCTCAATCACTAAACATATTTAAAAAACTCATATTTGATCATTTCTTTAATCAGCTATAATATTTGACATATATTTAGATATATATATATATTTATTTATTTATTTACTTATGTATATATATTTATATATTTGCATGTATGTAAGTATGTGTATTATAGTCTATATTTTCGTATTAATATATGTATATAATATAATGTATTAATATCTGTATTTATACCTGTATAAATATATTTTTTTTATTTTTATTTTTAGTCTGTTTTCTTTTTAATTGTATTTAATTAAAACACCACCTATCTCATTCGATTTCTTAAAACTAATCCTATCCAAAGGTTGCCTGGCAGAGATCGCTTGAAAGCGATAAGGCCGCCTATTTAACATGTTGTATCTGTCTTATACCTATGTTTTTTTTTTCTTTTCTTTTCTTTTCTTCTGTATGTGTGTGTTAAATAAAGAATTTTGTATTGTATTGTATTGTATATTCATAAATCAAAATGTTAATAAGCTTTTTATCCGTACTACACAAGTAAAACAACTCCTAAACTATAATTATAATATATAAATAAATACCCTGAGCCTCTACATCTTCAAGATCCCAATGATAGCCAGAGTCGAGAACACCAAACGCATACACAGACCCTGAACCTACAGAGAACACTTTGCCTGGTGTTCTTGTGCCTTCACTGTCTACATAGTATAGTTGTGCACCCTGTAAGTAAATCATATTATATGTTTTATGTTTGGTAAGTACATAGAATGTTAAGTATTAGTGAAAAACATAAATAAAGTGTATTACATAATAATTTTATTTCAGAGATTTGTAAAATTTACACCATCAAAATTGAGGTCAATGAAATTCAGGGTTTTTAATCATTAAACAACCTTAAATATTTTGTTTTAACAATTTATCCATAATTTAACTCAATTCATTCTGATGGATCTTATTTTATTTAACAAAATCCTATTTCCTAATATTTCTATTTTATACATCTCTATGGTTTTAATTTTTAGTTTTATAACATTCAAATGCTTTATTTATTCTATATCTATAATTTACTTCTATTTCTACTCACCCTCTTATCAAAACCAGCCAACATCATGCCCATACTCAAGCCCATTCCCTTGTAATTATACACCATGTTAGCCATGAGCTTACTCGCTGCGGCCACCGAGATCCTTTCGCGATTCCTGAGTTCATACAACCTGCATTGCTTCGCTAGGACTCTGTCCCAGTAGACACAGTCAGCCGCGCCTCCAGCCAGTGTTCCTAACGATTTTTAATGTAACTTATAGGATTTTTTAAACTAAACTATTGAACTCGGATTGTGTTAAACACACTTTATGTATGATTCTTGCTATGTAAGAATATGGGTAAACAATCGCTTAAACCTTGTCTATTGAAATTATGATGTCTACTAAGTTAGTAGTTTATTTGTGTCGGAAAGTATCTACTAACGCTGACTAAAGAATGCATGCCTTATAGCATTATTTATGTGAAAATTACAACTAGGTACAAGATATGAACCATTGTTCAAGAAAAATACTTATTTAGATATTACTTGAATAAAGTATATTTACCGAGTAAGTAATCATTGATTTCAACAATCTTCTTCATGGTCTGTGATCCAATGAATTGACCGCCTGTCGCTCTGGAGTCTACAGCTAACAATACTCCTCCCTATGAATATCATTTAGATAAATTTGTATAAAATAACTATTGAAATGAATATATTACAGTATAAGGATTAAAATTATATTCTTTATATAGTAGATGTAAAAAATAATAATTAATATACTCACTTTGTACCGGAATCCCAGAGTTGTTGTACCGTGGTCGAATTCAATTTTAATTTGGCGGCCTGTCTCATCTTTTGTGTTGAATTGGGCTAAAGTCTCAACCGGCTAGAAAGAGAGTTTAATGTTTATTAATATGTTATGAAATGCAATAATAACAACATATTAACCTTTACTTACATTGGCAAAAGGAGGAGATGCGAGTTGAGCACTATTTACGAAATTTTGGGTAAATCCAACTACGTCATTTTGAAAAGTAGCGAGGGAATCAGCGGGTTTTATATTAATTTTCTCATTCAAACGACAAAAATCTAATAAAGCCATTATTTTCTTGTTTCGGCGACAATTACAAACAGTTTTTCGAGTTGAAATTGAATGACAAGCAAAATTTCTGAAACGCCGTACGATGACAGCCAGCCCAGGTGACAATATAATAATGACAGATAACAAAATATATTTCTAAACTAACTTTGTACAAATGTACCTATTTTATTTTATAATTTGGATTTTTTTAGTTAAAAACAATACGAAAACATTTAAATTTATAATAATAATTAAATTATTGCTTATGATATTTTATGTAACTTGAGTGACTGACATCTATTGGTGTCTTAATAAAGAAAAGTTTTTCATTTTATTCCTATCTGATACTAGACGGCAGTAAAATCAAATAATACTTAACACTATAATTTATAGTATTATATTATTATCATTCTTTGTTCTATTGGATACTAGGTGGCACTACAAGCGAGTAGAGCTTCGACCTAGAGCTGGTAGAGTCTGATATTTTTTTTATATTATTCTTCTTTTTATAAACTATCCCTCTCAATGCAGGTACATTATTAATTATAATTCTAATTAATTTCACAAAAAATCCTATATTGTGTGTAGAGACGTTTTTATTAGTTAAATTTAATTATCAAATAATTTATCCTAGCTAATACTTATAATTCGCTCTAAAGCGATATGGCCGTCAAATGTACTTAGTTTAAGCTGTGTAAGTTAACTGTTTGTATTTTTTCTCTCTTTTATAAATGCAATAAATAATACATTTTTAACAACCATATAACTAACTATTTAATAAACTAATACAACACTACATAATATCAAATAGCAATATAATGTTCTCATTTGAATGACTCACAGATTCCGTGAACCAAAACCCCCAATTTACAAGATCCATCGAAGTTTATCAAATAAATAGTTGTAGCTGTAACAGACCTATAATTTCAATAAGTTGCCCTATTCGACTCTTATCTCACATCTGAGCTTGATCAAGCTCTGTTATTACTATTCTGAATATAGCTTATTTATATTAGCTATTAGTTTCCATTCAATATGAATTAGCTGATAAGTTGCCAATTGTGCTTTGTGCCTTCGATAAATTATGTTATAAATGTAATAATTTTAGTGTGTTATCTATTATTGATTGAATTATAATAAGAGTATGATTATTGTTGAGACTTGTTTCTACAAAACTAGATATAAAAAACATCACACAGTTTAAAATTAAAGCCACTCGTATAGTTCATCATCATCATCAGTCCATACAATGTGTTCCCACTGCTGGGACACGGACCTATGAGTTTTATAAAGTTAAATTTTATTAAACCAAAGGGTTGAGCTTTTGAATTGTTTCAAGGAATCCGCCCGTCCGACTTTTACGTAGGTAGGTATGTATGTGTAAAAAAAAACGGGAACTATATTTTCTATCACCAAAATTTATATTTGTCATCAAGTTGTATCACCTAATAAATAGATCTATCACCACAAAATATTTTCGTTCTCAGAAAAATAAAAATTATTCCCAGGTACGAATTATCATTAAATTAATGTTAATATAGGTATGTGTAAAATAAGAGATCGATAACCAATAAAATTATATGGCATTACATGAATATAAACTTCGTTCTTTTAATAACAGTTTTGTTACTTAAATAATAGCTCTGTGCTCAGAATGGTAGTTCTGTCACCAAATAAATCGAATATCGATCCCTGACTGCAACTCCTTTTTATTTGATACTAGCGGTCCGCCCCGGCTTCGCCCGTGGTATTTTCTCTACATAAAAACCATCCTCGTACTTCAAGGAATATAATAAAAAAAAGAATTATCGAAATCGGTTCAGCCGTTCTCGAGTTATGCGCTTACCAACACATTTTGCGATTCATTTATATATATAAGATTTTGTCACCAATACAGTAGTAACATTTTATTTCGTTCAGATATTAAATTAATAGTATTCGTTACCAATTTAATACATAAATTTATAATTTTAATGAAAAAAATGATCAAAGGGGCGGAGACAAATTGGCGCGCATTAAAAATTGATTATTTTAACTTTAATTAAGTGTTATAACTACTATTCTGTTAGCCATTGATTGTTCAGTGGTAATTAAACAATAAATATTGATTATTTTGACTGCTAAAAATTTTATTTCAATATAATTTATACTACCAGTGGAAATTTAGAACCTTGGGAGTCTAGTTAAGTAGCAGAATCTTTTGGTTGAAACGATGATGACAACCCTAATTTTTTATTTGAACTTAATGCAATTTTCTAGTAACATTATATAATTTATTGGTGATCTCTTTAAATTAGTTTGCTTAAATACTTATTAGGACACATCACCTATTATAATACATACAAAAACATTTATTTGGTACTAGACCTTATATCTCAGGATTTTAGGTGATTTATTGTGGAACTGATTTTGCATTGTTTGGTGACTACATTTTGGTGACAGATCTACTATTTTGAGGACAAACCCTATTATTTAAGAAACACAAAGCTACTTAAATTGGTGATAGCTTAAAATATGATACCCAAAAAAAACTGGTTTATATTCTATTACACAATATGACTAGACTTCATCAAACATTTCTACATTATATTTTTGAATACACATAATATTGTGTGTTAAATCTATTGGGCTGAATTCACTGCATTTGAATATATTTGTATGAATAGTCCATCAAAATTTATTTTGAAATTTTTACGACTCGCCGCCGATGATAGAATATAGAGCAAAAACGAAGTAGTTATGAACAAAAAAGCGGGCTTTCAATATCATTTACATATTCTCCAACTACAATCATTGTGAAAAAAAAAAACAAAAATAAAGAGAAAATAAAGAGATGTTAGTAGAATATGATAATAAGATACTACAAATCTTATGCTTATTGTTAAATTTCAAGCAAAAACTATTTACTTATTTAGTAGATAGATTATGTGCCAACAACATATCAGCTGCAGTTTATTAATAGGTACGGTATCACAGTGTAAAACTAGCCTTTGAATACGTATTTTTCAATTATAATTATCATATTATTCTATTGCCCATACTCAATAACTCATAGCTCTTACACAGATTATTATTAAAATTTCTAAAGATTTAAAACATATCCTGTAAAGTAGAAACAAATTCCGTGAAATCTCATACAACCCTATTTATCCACAATTCATGCCACAGATAATAATACTAAACTAATTCATACCAACTGGCAACCCTACATATTTATTTCGCGAACTAAAACAAAGCGTATAATTTGTTAAATTTAGGCGCCAAAGCCCGTTCCCAGATCAAAGAGAACGTCAAACAAATTCATAAGTCGTGGAGGGAAAGTCACGACCCGGTGCATATTAAAGAGCCTAGTCTCGGTCAAATGATAGCCTAAAATCTCATAATTGCGAGTTATCACGGATGCACCTTACACCGAAGGATGCGTTCAACGTTCGGCGGAAAATACGATTTAAATTTTAAGTTTTGGATGCTAGGTGGATGCTTGTTTATTGGTAAAATATGAATTAATATTTGTTGAACATAACTTACATGATTTAAATGTAAGTGATACTTGCATACATTGTTAGGTAGGTACCTTAAGAACGAAATGACGAGTTACCTAACTTATTATAGAACCGTCTATAGTTTTAAGTAATTCTTTTCTGTACATATATTATAAGTTCATAGTTATACACTTTACCAGCTGTGCTCTACGGTTCATTTGAAAAGCTTTTCTGGAATACGTACCTAGAACTAGATAATAAATCTGAAATAAGGATTACCTATTGATGAATTTTAAATCTAGTGAGGTGATTTTACTTTGTTTCTAACAAACACATAATATCCTCTTTGCTCTATATAATTTACTTAAAATAAATAATCATAAAACCTAACAATAAACAAAAATCATTCGCACAACAACCAACGGTGTAACAGACAGCCATGTTTACAACATATTAACGCATTTTTGAAGTAAATCCTTGCAATTTATAAGTTAGGGCATTAGTATTGGTTCCCATAGGAATCCGAGTTCGCCTGAAACTGCCTCTACTTTGTCACGCGATCACTCCTTCTGGTATTTCATTGGGGTTACCAGTTATTTGACTTTTGGCGGGCGTGAGAACGGACGATTCAAATTGGGAATCGATATAATTATTTTTTAAAAACATCAAAAGGAGGTTTGTATTTTTTCGTAACCTTTTTGATGTAGGTACCTACCTAAGTAGATTATGCAAGGACTGATTGTGAAATTTCTTATTTTCTTTGGGCTGTTAGATCTCATAGTTTATAGTTAGTTCAAGTTCTATTAGTTTTTGATTATTTTGCTCTGTGAACACATGAGCACAGGTTGTAAATAATATATGGATTTAAACACCGGTATGCGAAAGTAATACTCAATTATATCTCTTTAAACTTTTCAAGTCTTGATTGCACCGTTTATAAAAATAATATATCTGCAGAGTATACCTCCTTATGCCTAGCATTTGTTAATATAATTAATGTATTTATATGTTTGATACTTTATTTAATGTATTTGTAAAATTTGAATATTAATCAGCAAAAAATCGGGAGTTTGATACTGGAATTAAAGGAACTGCTACATCTACATTGCCTATGATCCCAATTGCCATTGATGAAGAACAAAAGCGAGGAAATATGCATGTTTAAGTATCAAAAGTTCGACAGCATAATATGTATAACATATAACATGCACTTGGCCAGCACTATTAAAAGTCAAATAAATAACTACACTAGGTAAATATATTTTCCTCTTTGTTTGTGTTTTGTAATTTTATTAAACAGTTTAATAAATAACCGATAAATAAATAATACCCAAATAAATCATACGTGTGGTCACCCTACAATCACAATTTGGGAGCCCGCGGCCGTCACATAATGTCAATTTCGGTGGTATGCTAATGAGCGGACCGTTCGTTACAATACTGACAAGCAAATTGGTTAGAAATTATATATAGTGTCCGCCGTTTACTAAACTTATTGTTACCGTACCGTTTTGTGGAGTTAAATAAATTCGTTTTAAAAATCAGATGTAAAAAGTTTGTGATGGAATTTGGTTTATAAATTAAGAGATTGTGAAGTTTGATTACGAAATTACGTTGTTCCTTGAGAATTTTTTAAAGAATAGAAAATATTAGATCTTTCGTCTTTCCAAGGCGATACCTAGCCTCTCGGCCATCCGTGAGGCTGACAGGCGACAGAGCATCGAATTTCTTCTACTCTTTCGGTTTTACGTTTCTAAGTAACACCCCATTTCTTTTTTTCTTTTGTCAAGTTTAAGAATGAGAGGGATAGAATACTGTTATGTTATCATTAATAATTGATCCGAATTCGAAGAGCTTTGAAGAGCTCTAAAACGCAAATCTAGTAAGAATAGGAGGCAGGAATATATCTGTTACATACACTTATATAATTCTAGGCAAAAATGGATAAGTAATAAAATTTATCATAATCATAAAAATTAAAACTGAATACCCGATGTATTTTAGAAGCGAATTAACACAAAACAAACAAAGCTAGTTGCTTGCCCTGGCTCCGCCTGGGTAGAAATAGTATTTTTTACACACACACACACATAGATAATAAATTATTAATTCCAGATACTCCGGTGGTATAATCCGAGTGTACCACATCAGCGACAAGGGCTGGGTCAACATCTCCAACGAGGACTGCTCCGAGCTGCACTACAAGTACCAGGCTGAGAAGGGCATTACTGAATAAGCTTTTATAATAAATTGTGGGAAATTATATTGTGTTTTATTAAAATCAAATTAAAAATATATTATTTTTCAACAACAACTACATAGACACAAGGCATAATATTTATTATATACCTACAATATCTCATTGAGCCTGGGTTGTAAGTAGGTAGGTACCTAAATCAAAAGTTTGAGACTCTATATAATACTATCTGTGCTCCGCGGTTTTACCCGCAGTGCTCCGTTGGTCTTTCGAAATGATATATAGCCTTCCTCGATAAATGGGCTTTCTAACAACGAAATAATTTTTAAAATCGGACCAGTAGTTCCCGAGATAAGCGCGTTCAAACAAACTCTTCATATTTATAATACTTATTAGATGAGGTTTCTTGTATAATTTGCAAATGTCTGGCAAGCAACGCTAGTTAGAAAATTCGAGGCCCATAGCCACAATACATTTTTAGGCCACTTCTTACGAAAAGCCAGGTAAGTACATATTTAGTTAAAAATGTATTACCAGTACAGTAAATGGATATCGAAATACACTAAGTATTTAATTTTAGGTTAATTAATTAAAATCTTACTTCGTTAAAAAAAATCTATCTACAGTTCTATAGTTTTTATACATATTACGAACTCCTGAGGGTCCCGAGGGTCACAAACCCCGGGTTGATAACAAAAAGCTAGACTTGAACAAAACTCTAACCTAACTTCTTAAGTACTAATTTATATATCAGATTAAGAATGAAGTTAACTCCAAACTATATATTAAAGAAAGAGACAGAAGATTACCATAATGTTACTTGGCGTAATGTTACACATAATATTAATATTCCAAATAAAAAATGTAACCATCTGCCTTTAGGTACAGAATCTCTAGTGCAGGTATAACGTCACGAAGTATCGATAAAATGAATAAATTTTATTATTTTCTACTCTACATAATTATTGTAAATGACTTAGTTCCCTTACTAGTAGATATTAATATATTTTCTGTGGCTTCCGTTACATATTTGCCGAATTGTATAAGAGAATCCTTGTTTTGTTTTAAATTTTAACAGTCCAATATTTTAGTTAAAATTAAAATGCTGTAGAGCTTTCGAGTATGCAGTAGAGCTCCTTATTTTATTTAAGTAAATACTTAATTAATTGTGAAGTATACTGAATTATAAACTTCCTCTGTTTATATAAAGTAGAAAATAGCAATGGTCATTGTCATCTATCCAAATCATTCCGCCGCTAGAAAGAAACTATAGAATTTCGTTATAGAAACTATAGAAATTCTAAAAGAATTTTGTCTGCTACCTATATCTCATTTTATCAAAATCTTGAAATGCGTAATTACTAATTATACTCGATTATATGTTGTGTATCAAATAAAATTACCAATACCTATCAGAAAAGATAACCAATTACATATTCGAATCTATTGTTAGTTTATTGCTTACTTAATACCAAAATTTCCACTCTGTAGGGACAATTATAATCATAAATTTATCGATACACAGCACACCACTAGCATTTCTCGGGATGGTGAGCGATAGTAGTGATCGCGCCGCGGGCAGCGCCACCCTTTCATTTTCTAATTATATAACTGGCAACACAGAACACTGGCCCGTGCGCAACCGATCGTAAGTTTTGAATTTAGAATTACCGCGCATTATCCTCCCGATCGCCGAGGTGGACGGACGTGCGTGTCTTTATGTCGTTATTGTTATTTGTAGGAAATTGTTTATGGCACGCCCTGAGCGTTTTCGATGTGATTTCGCGTTACATGCATGACAAGATCGATCGTGTAATGTAGTTTATTTTTAAGTAGGGTAAATTGTATGCTAGACGTTCTTTGTACCTGTATGATGTACCTACCTACACTACATAGGTAGTTACAGTTTTAATATTTCTACAAAAAGTACAATACAAGATATACCTAACACTCTAAATAAAATCGACAAACAAACAAAGGAATAATTTCGATCGAATACAGATAACAATACCTAAAAATAGAGTAGCCCATAATATAGTCTAGACTCCTAGAGAGAGAGTTCTATAAGATAGGATAAAAATATAATGACGAATAGAAATATAAAATATTTGTAATAGAAAATTGTATTATTTAAATTATAAGTTCCGATCATAATAGATATATGTACTTGGATAAGTACAGTACCTCAGATAATATAGGTAATAGATACCTACTATACTTAAGACTATACAGTGACTATACTACTAACAGTAGGTACTCTATTCGTACTTATTATTTTGATTAACAAGTACCGTTCGAATAAACTAATTTGAAATTATGTATCAATGACTACAATTATTTCGGAAGTGTAAAGTGTAGACATTAAAAGTTATCTCAATAACTTGATACAAATTAACCTAAGAGACAACGCCAATACCTGGTATCAAATAGGTAACCTACAGATAAGTTACAACGCTAATTTTATGGCTATGACAATTTTTATAAAACCTCTTTAAATAAGACACACACACATAAATACTTTTTTTTTTTAATTTTCAGTATTGTCCCGATTGCCGTTTGGCCTGGGCACTTTGGAGCAGAAGCTTTATGGTGATTTTTCACTACAGATGTGCTATGCAGCTATGCTGCGAAAATGAAATATAGCAATTCTGTGAAACTATATGGCCGTTTCCAATGATGCTAATTGCTAATCTATGTAGCGGTACCGGGTACGTTTACGTAGTACTATTATTATACATTCTGTGGTATTAGTCAGTTCAATAAAGAAACGAATCTTCAATGGCGGCCAAAGCTGACTTTGACAGATGGTAGGATCAGCAAAAAAGGAAATAAAAATAACGTAAATTGATAATTATTTTATTAATTATTTCAAATTGTTTGTTGGCAAACTTTTTTGTTATTGTATTTGTGTATTTATATGAATTATCATATTTACGTATACAGAATGTAATAAAATCCCCATAATACTTGTAATATGCCCATAAAACTGAACAACTTTTCCCAAAGAACATATTTTGTCAAATTCCAATAAAACATTATTTACTTTCGCAAATGCATAATTGTCATTGTAAATTTATGATAAAAACTATTATAGGGAAAATCAAATACATTTCAGTGATTTTATTTTTCCATTTTTTTTTTGCATACCGTACGGCCGTGTGTGAGCGAGAGGGAATGATAAGCGCCGCCATTGAAGATTCGTTTCTTTAAAGAACTGATTAATAGCGGTTCGAGGATGTGCTATGAAAATGCGCCGCCGCAAAGAAGCTGTGCAAAAAAGCACTTTTAGTTTTATGCATCTGTTTAAGCGATTGATTTCATTTTTCAATGAATTTCATTGTTCTGTGTGTGTCCTGCTAGATATGTAATACGTTTTTATTCCAGGATTCAAACTCAGGACATCTCCGCTGTGAATATATGCATTCATTGTTATACTGACGAAACAATAAGTGTATTAAAATTAAATACCAGTATTGTAAAATGATGCTTTATACAAAACTAGTAACTACTCGACCTATTTCAAAAATTCTCTCATCAGACACAGCAGCAGACACACCATTATGTCATTTTTATCCATGTATAGCACGGGTATATATAAGAAGGGTTGAGCGGCTAGTAATAATTAATAAAATAAAAGCTCTTATTTTAAAAGTTATGTACAAGTTCCATTGACGATTAAATGGATAGGTTAAATAATATTATTATATTATAATCAATCAATTTGTTTGAGAAGCGTAAAATAAATGCACATTTAATAACTACTTACGCAAGTACTTATCTATCTTAAGACTAGGCTAAATGGCCTCATTTCATTGAAAATCTCAATTCCTATCATGATTAATTGACTGTAACAACTATAATTATCAATTTAATCACTTCTTACAATACCACGAGTGACGGGTTGAGCCTAAAGCGGAATACTAAGTATGGAGGCGAAAATCGGTCACAGAAGATCTAAGTTAAAAAATAACATTAGCCTTTGTTACGGGAATTTCATAGGAGTAAGCTAGAAAGTGTATGTTGGAGTATATGTGTGTGTTTTTAATTATTATTAATATTTTATAAATTAAAAAATGTTTTGCGGAGAAATTCTCGAGGGATAAATGTTTAATTTTACCTATGGGCAGGTACTTATTTCGTAATCTTTGCTAATGGTGTATTTTGATATTTTCTTAACTTTAGATACCTAGTTCTTTTTTTCTGATAGCTTCTTATTCCTAGAGTTGGTGAGGATTTTTTTAAATATCTTCAAAAGAAACAAGAGGTTCACGAGCTTTTGTAAAATTACTCAGTAAACTCGTTCAAGCTAGCGTTCCACGTGCTATCATAAAATAAAAATACAAAAGTTAGTTAGTAACAACATATTCTAAAAAGCGTCTTAACTTCTTGAATATTTTAAATACAAACTTGGATGAAACTTCACTACGTATGCACAGTATAAAGTCGCTTTTTCTGTCACTATATTCCTATGTACTATGCTTAAATCTTAGTTTATGAGGCGGCCTAATAAACTATACTGTTTTTTTTTGTATACATTAGGAATAAGTTTCCCATGTAACAAATATTAAAGAGTAATAAATAAATCTTTAAAACTGCGCAACGATTTTGATGCGGTTTTTTTAAGTGATAGCGTGAATCAAGAGGAAGGTTTTATCATATTATTTGTTAGGTTTTAGTCAAATCGATCGAAGTTGCGAGCGGAAAGCTAGTAGTAAAATAAAAAAGCTATAGCATCTATACTATAATATTATAAAGCTAAAGAGTTTGTTTGTTTGTTTGTTTGAACGCACTAATCTCGGGAACTACTGGTCCGATTTGAAAAATTCTTTCAGTGTTAGATAGCCCATTTATCGAGGAAGGTTATAGGCTATATTTCATCACGCTACGGGCAACAGGAGTGGAGCCACGGGGGTGAAACCGCGCGGAGCAGCTAGTATTACATATTATGTTTCTTTGAAATTCCCTTAATAGCTCGAAGCTCAGCAATTTTGGCTACGACACGTGCTGAGTTCATTAATAATGTTCGCTAATTATTGATTTGTAAAGTGAAATTTAAAAGGCGTATGCTTTTATTGTATTTCTAACATGATTAATTACTTTATTATTGTATTTATTATCCATGTCTATGAAAGAATTTATGATCTTTTATTACAATACCACACTACGTAATAATTAAAAGTAAGAATTTGAGACAAAATACATATAAATTATTAATAAATTATATATAAAAAAAATATTAAGTTAATACGAATATTTAGGATAAAAGGCCTTATTGCTACACAGCAATTTCCGACAGGCAATCTGCTAGGAAAGGAAATGTATGAAGTAAGGGATAGCGCAAAAGAATTGAAAACTTAATCCACCTTATAAAGTACAAAGACGATTATTTAATTACACTGCCATCCCCATTTTCCATTTATAATCTGTTGCGACCCCCATTCATAGACAATTTGATGCCAGGCATAGACAAATTGACTCGGAGCATAGACAATTTAGCGCGAAAGATCCCTATCTGTGGCCGGGCCACGTGACCGCCAACGGCGCCACGTGATCTTATTTGTATTGGAAAGCGTTCTTTATTAAGTCTGACTTGTGTTTTTATTATTGAGGTGCATGTACATTATATACCCAGTAACTACTAGCTGGAAGTAGGATAATAACAGTATGTACTGTAACTTTTAATTTAATGAAATATGGATCAGCAGCAATTTTAGTCATTGTATTAGATTTAAAGTGAAGTTATAAATTTAATAAATTTTAAATAGATAGAAATTGAGCATAAATACTTGCAATTTAAAAAATACACGAAATTGTTTCGGCTGTGCCGATGATTAATAAAACCTTATCTTCAAAACCAATTTTCAATTAAATATATTGCTTATAAGTTTATATAATACGAAAGCTGACATAATTATGTATTGAATTAACTATAAACTTGAAAATTATCGGTAATAAACATTATTTATTTTCTCGTGTATCAAATATTTTACATTCTATTTATTAGTTGGACGTATTGAATTTAAATATGCTATTGTTTATAAAACACATGTACCTATTCATGAATTCATAGAGTTATAGATATGGCAACACTCAGGCACTCCCTATATAATCTGTATTGTCAATATTTCGCGCGCTTTGAGTGACACTTGACATTCGGAGAGCTAATCCCAGAGGATTATGTGGAGTACGAAATTGCCAATGATGGATATGCCAAGTCCATTTGTAGAACGTAGGTACCAAACCTCATAAATATCTTTAAAAATAAATGACTAAAATGTAATGAAAAAAATGATCAGTAAAACTCTTGATAAACTTCTTACGGTTCATTCTTTCCATTTCAAGGATAAAATTGCTAAGGATATATTTTATGTATTAAAAATTAAAACATTAATTATAGCATTAAAAATACCTAGATTTGCAATGGAGACCAATAATTTGTACAACATGATATAGATAGCATTTTTCACAATTTTTTCAATGTGAAAATTGGCCAAAGGGCTATTCATTTATCGTGTACCTATTATATTAGGCGTAAAAAAATCTATAACGTGTCGAAACACGCAGAGCAGACTTCATTTCTCATACTATAGAACAAAACATATTATGAAAAAATACTTTCCCCTATTTTCTATATAATTTAGACAATTATTCACATACATCACACACTAAAACACCGCATCCACCATTAGAGATCCATGTTATCACTTGAAATGATCAACTGGCGGAGTAAGTGTTGATTTTTGTTCTCAACGCCGGCTTTGTCCGCTTTTCCCAGGGCATAATGAAATATCCATTTCTCCGGGGATTCGTGGACACTTCTTTTGATTGTAAGCTGGTTATGGCCCCCGGATTTGCACCTAATTACCGGTTGCTGAATATTGTATTGTGGGTATTAGATGAATAATATTATAGGGATATGGAATAATGCTGTAGGTATATGAGTGTAGAGAGAACTCAAAATATTTGATAAATAAATAATAATAAATATTCCAGGACAATTTTCACATCGGCACGATCTGATCCCATACTAAGCTTTCGTCTGTGTCATGGAAACCAGATGGCTGATAAACGTACATATATAATTTTAAATAAATACTTATATAGATAATTAACACCCAGACACAGAGCAAACATCTATAATGTTCATCACACAAATATTTGCCCCGGGTGGGAATCGAACCCACGACCTCTGGCTTGGAAGGCAGGGCCACTAGCCCACTACCAACCAAGCCAACCGGCCAGTCAAAGTAAGCGAATGTAAAATGCGTAGTTTTCAAATATCAATAGTAAAATTGAAATGGGTAACAGTTACAATTTATGAATAAGTACTTACATATACCTACGTATATTCTTGTAGGTATTTTCCTCTACATTTTCGTAATGAAATAAGGAAACCGGGAAAGAATTTCCAATTAAATGTGATAAAATGAAACAACATTTTCCGGTTCAGAATCTTTATTGACACAACATTTATTGCCTAAACATAGTAATTTTCAATGGCTCTATTTATTGCACGCCTCATAAGCGAAGCGTTGAGGTGGGTACTACTGTCACT
>CAJQZN010040043.1:0-17530 GCA_907164685.1 Colias eurytheme
GATGTGTGGCGAAGTATGTGTGAATGTGATGCTCTATCTAGCATGAAAAAGAACCCCAATATGTTTGATAATCACCCCAATTTGCAACCGAGAATGAGAGCCATTTTATTGGACTGGTTGAATGAGGTAAGTTTAGTTTTTAATTGTTATTTGTTTTGTTATAAATTTTTATTCATTTGGATAACAATTTAAGAGAAGAGATGGTTCATATTCAATATTGATTAGTTGTTTGAAATTATTTTTCTTGTATCAGGATTTTTGTAAAAAGTAAACTCATGTATAGTAATTAGCTTTTTAAGATTTTTTCAAAAGCTAATTATAGATTATAATATAATTAAATACTTTTTCATTAGTATGCAGTGCAGTTTCTAAATTGTATGTTTACTATATTTAATTAGGTAATTGTTTTGCAAACAAACATGTCTAGTGCCTATAAATAACATATTTTTCTGCAAATCCCAAATTATACATATTAAGAATCTTTACTTCACAAATATCATTTTTCATGCTGCATTTCCCAGAAATGATAAGGTAAGTCATACATTAACAAGTTTTGCAAATGCACAAAATATTATCTATACAAAATCACAAATACCTTATCTAGATGTCTAATATATTTCCCAATTATAATAGTTTCTTATCTATGAAATCTCAGGTGGGTGTCCTAAAGATTAAAAAAAAATCTCCAGAATTCGTCACACAGTACATTTTATTTATAGCACTGAAAATAGAAAAACTTTACGTGACGCTAAATTCGACGAAAGTGGGTTCTTAGCATTTCTATACAATTATCGCAATTACGCATTCAAAGCAAATTTATTTGGCGCGCGTATTTTTAATCTACACCTGGAATATTTAATTTCGTATTAGAATTTTTGAAATGTTTTTGAAAATTATGCCTTCTATTTAAAAATACGTAGAATGCTATAAGAATGTGCATAGAAATAGTTTGAACAGATTTCGTAAGTTATGTATAAAACGCATGCTTTAACTAACTAACAAACCACAGTTTTTTTAAAAACCTCATTATATGTTATTTTCCGAGGTCAGTCGTATTTAATTGCCATTTGATAACCTGATTCAGCACGCCACTAGGACCTCGTAGCACCCTGTATAATCATATATTAAGACAATAGAATAACCTGGAGACATTGTAAAATAAATTTTGGGACGGTTTCATGCAATAATTGTAGGATACCCGCGGGCGATGACCCCTTTTTGCGGCGTTCAATGACCTCAAGCACAAGATGGTTTTACGTATGCTATTGTACCTATTTGCAATCTTTTATTTCTATTTCATCTGCTCGAACTATTTCTTGTGACGTAGTTTAGTTAGAGAAATGATTTAACGATAATTGCTGCATCATTCCCTCGATTTACTTTTGACGGTTCGCAATCGTGAGGCACGGTGGTGACCTCTTGAATTAAATAATATCGCACTTTTAAAGACCATAAATTATTGTGTAGTGTTCTTGATATGTTCTTGGATGCAGTTTTTGTAACGGATTAGAACGCGATTCATTAATCATCATTAATTAAAGTCAAAGTTTGTTAATGAGAATGGTTTATTAATTATGACATATATGCGAAAATTATGAATTAAACTGAATTTATACGTATTAATTTTGTGTATGAAAGTCGTATTGTGCAGAAAAATAACTATAGTAATGCGAAATCCCAAAATATTTTACCAAATAGGTATATTTCGTATGATATGATATAAGAATAATACCTACGTCATTAATTAATTACATACGTAATTCAAATTTGGTGTAAACATTTATGATGTCTTGACATGAATTTGTGTGCTAGCTTAGCAAATACGAATTAAGATCATCTTTGTAAGTGCAATGTACCTGCAATGCAATGTTTTTAAGAATTTATTCATATGTCCTCATTAGAAAATACTGAATAGGAATTACATTGACAATCATACTGCTGATAATTTATAATTATTAAAATATTATTTTATAAAATATTATTTTAACAATTTATAATTTATAAGATATTTTGTCTATTACGATAAGTCAGAACCTAGTTATTGTTTAACTGAAGAAATTATGTACGATAAATGCCATTTCATCCCTATACGAATGTTGTGTAAGAATGTTTATATTTTTCTATGAATGATTAGTGTATTGGTATTCAATTGCATTTCAATACGTGCAAAGGTGCAGGAAAACACCGTGAGGAAACGGACATGTCGAAGAATCAAAAGTTCGACGTCATGTGACATCCGCTAACCCGCACTTGGCCAGCGTGGTGGATTATGACCTTACCCTCTTATGCCCGTGTTCCTGAAGTAGGAACATTTATGGGGCAATGAATGAATGAATGATATTAAAATATTTTGCAAGACTTCTAAAGTTGCTCTATTAATTTCTATTGAATATAATACTAATCTAATGAGCCGTTGAAAGAAATCCTGCATATATATTTGTACAGGGGTGAAAATTATTACGGTTCCCTTGTTGTTATGATAATAGAATTAGCATTTTTACTGGTATAGCAATGCGATATACGCTGCAACGTTTTTCTATGTTATACTATTATAGATTATCGTGATATTTCTGGTATAGACATGAAAGATCGAAAACTTTTACAATTGATAAAAACTTAAAAAGTTGTCATAACGTTGATACTTGATGTTCCCTGCGAAGGCTCTCTGTTTAAATAAAGCTCCGTATTCGTGAAAGCGAATTATTTTTTGGGTTTGTTACATATAATTTTTTTTAAATACCTCTGAAATTAAATAAATTTATTTGTCCATTCATGTTTTAGATACTATTAATGTACGATAGTGGATCCCAAACTAAGTGAAATACTTGTTTGTGTCTTGGGACCCTGAGTACTACACTAGACTACTTAAAACTCGATCGCAAATTATACAGGTAAAAAGTAAAGAATCATTAAAATATTTATAAGTTTGGGGCAAGAAGGAATATCGGGACTTCATAACGCTAATTCTAGCAAATTTCTGAACCGTGTAACATGCATAGGGTGGTCACCCCTTTTACAAGATATAGATCTTATAGGATAGCATATGTTTCTACGTAATAATAATTCTTAAAAATGTCATAAATTTTCCCAAATAATACTGATCTACATAATCGAAAGATAATGAACGAGGATAATCTTTGTTTATCTTTAAAATTTACTATCACATTAGCTGTAATTTTGTTTACATTCATCGCAACAGATTACGAACTCCACCTTGCGTGGCAACTTTCATCCGGTTTCTAACAATGGGGTGGTAGAGCAAGGGTTGATATGTACCTAAACGCATTTATGTCGTCCCTACACGATAGTGCAGCATGACATGCGTTACGTGATGTCATGCAAACTAATTGCTGACTTTGGTTTAATCCGTGAAAGCACAGATCAAAACCAAAACCAAAGGGTGAAGCTTTCTATTTACTATCCTGAAAGTTACACCTGTAGCATGACCATTTAAATCGCTTGCTGTCATGCAAAACCTTAGAGCGTATTATATTATGCACTCTAATCAGGCTGGGCGCGAACTGTATAAAAATGCATGATTTGATACTTAGACACTCATGCAGCATGACAAAAAAACGCTTGTTACGCTTGCATTTCCGTCTAGGGACCACTTTAGAGTCGAAATAAAATAAAAGTTTCAAGTGACGCGACTACTAAATGTGTGATATGAAATTCACGCCTCCCGGCGCCGCCGGCGGGCCCCTCAATTTGAATAAAATTTAGATTCCCTTCGGTTACACTTGAAAACAGTAACGTATTGGGACATATTGTGCGCGATGAATTATTCGGTTTATGAATTAGCTTTCTGTTTTCTTACTGGACATTTTTGCATCATATTTAAAAATTTAAACGATCACTTCGTAGGAACTGATCACAAACTATAACCGCATTAACCATATTTATTAGTGAAAAATAAGAGGCAGTAAAATTAATAAAATTAAATATCTGTGAATACATTAACCAACAGGGCTTACAAAACTGAAAGCTTACGTGCATTGGCCTAACTTTCAAATAAATAATCATAATCATAATCATTTATTCACCATAAATACAAAATTAAATACATAGAAATAATTATCTTAATTAATTAAACATAAAAATACAAGGATATCATAATAGGACCTGATGATTAAAAAGATAATATGACCTGCAGACCTACACTAAGACAGCTTGTATCGTAGGCCTGCAACCCTTCCTGATAACACAATAAGGTAAGTGGTACTCATTATATATCAGGTATTAAAAATTATCTGATATTATCAATCAAAATTATTTATACATAAAGATAAGACATTATTTATACATATTAAGATTAAATTTACATTTTTATTTATTAATTTATAAACTAAATGAAATCTGCGCCTATATTAACGCCTTTATTTATAAGTGTGTAACTATGTGTGAATGTGTGAGTGTGTGTGTGTGCGTGCATGTGTGTGTGTGTGTGTGTGCGTGCATGTGTGTGTGTGTGTGTGTGTGTGCGTGCGTGTGTGTGTGTGCGTGTGTGTGTACGATTTGTGGCAAGACAGAGAAAATAACATGGATCAGACTATAACTTTAAGCATTTTCTCAATAGCTTCATAATCACACTCAATCAACCAGTTTCTAATAGCACTGTTGGCATCTCTTATGGACATCGAAGGCAGAGCTACAATATCTTTGGCCATTCTATTGTATATGAGAGGTCCAAGAAATGCTTGCTGGCGTTGAGCAAGTTTAGTGCTTGTTTTGGGCTTAGAGAAGACTTTATCTTTCCTTCTTTTACCTATAGGGTTAGAACTGATTAATTGGTGCTGATTTAAGAGAATTTTTTGAATAAAAAGTTGTCTTACAGTTAGTACCCCACATTCAGCGAATAACTCTGATGTACCAAAATAAAAAGGCCTGGAAATGGCGACTTTCAAAACCGCTCTTTGAGCCCGTTCCAGAATTAACATATTGGTACTTGGAGCACCTCCCCAAGAACTGCAGCAATAGGTTAGTAGTGGCTTACATAGTGCATTGTAGACTTTAATTATTAGGTCACGATCTGCCACTTCTCGGAGATTTTTAAAAACATAAATGAGCTTTCGAATTCTCTTACTTAGATACTCAATGTGAGGTTTCCAGCAGAACCTGCTGTCTAGGATAATTCCTAAGTACTTGATGGAGGTGACGCGTTCCAGTTCAGGACATGCACAGGAAGAAATTTGGCAGCTTAGATGTGCCTTTAATGAAATTTGCTCAGAACGATTACGCGTTTGGGAGAAAAGTATATACTTGGTCTTTGCTATGTTCAGGGAAAGCTTATTATTCTGAAGCCAAGTAATTACTTGTTTTAATCCTTCCTCAGCATTTGACTGAGCCTCCTGCCAACTGTTCCCAGTGAATATTAGAGCTGTATCGTCAGCATAGGAGAAAATTTTACCTTGCTTCAAGGAGATACTAAAGAGGTCATTTACGTAGACCAAAAAGAGACTCGGGCCGAGTACACTGCCTTGAGGTACACCATAGCTAACTTCCCGTTTTTCACTGATATAGTCACCAATTTTAGTTTTTTGTTTCCTGTTTGTCAGATAATCTTTTAGTAGAGACAGTGCATTCTCCCTGATACCTACTTTCTCTAGTTTATCCACAAGGGCGGGTATGGAAACCGTATCGAATGCCTTTGCTAAATCAAGAAAAACTCCAACTACTTTTTTTCGTTTGTCCAAATTATCAACAATGTATTCTGAGATATTGGATACCGCATTTTCAGTTGATCGGCCCTCCCTAAAACCATATTGCGATGAAGATATAATTTGGTATTTTTCGAGAAAACTCATTAGTCGTTTGTTTATTACTTTTTCAAGCACTTTGGATAACACCGGGAGAATAGATATGGGTCTGTAGTTTTCGACACTATCGCTGCACCCACCCTTATGAATAGGAACAATTATAGAGGTTTTAAAAGCATCAGGGAAAATCCCTGTGGTGAGACTTCGGTTGCAAATGTGAGTTATGACGGGCACAAGCACAGTAGCCGAGCTCTTAATGATTTCTGCTGTGATACCATCATATCCCGCTGCACAATCACTCTTTAAATTTTTAATTATGCCAAGTATTTCGTCTGGGTCTGTTTCTAACATGACAATGGAATTAGTTTGTGAAAGAGTATGGTTTATTTTAGTTGACATAGCTGGGGCTTTAATCTTCTCAGCTAGAGTCTTTCCCACGCTAACAAAGTAATCGTTTATAAAGTTGATAGAGCTAGTTGGATTATCCTTTACTTTAATTAGGCCCACATTTTTATTTTCATCTCTTTCAGTATTAGTGACTTTTTTTATTGCCTGCCATGTTTTTTTGATGTTGCTTTGATGTTTTAGAAGTTCAGCTTTGTAATAATCTCTTTTCAAGTTTTTTAATAATTTCGTACAAAAGTTTCTATAACGTAGGTAAGTAATCCTTAGAATTTGGTTATTAGGAACGTCTTTCAGTCTTATGTGCATGTTGTCTCGAGTCTTTATACAACGGAGAATTCCAGGTGTAATCCACGGTTTTAGTATTCGTTGCTTACCTGATATCTTAAAGGTCTTAGAACAATATTTCATGAGGTTAATTAACTTACAATACAAAATATCTGTCGCCAAATTTACATCCATTGCTTCGAGAACCTCACTAAAGTCAGCAGCCTTCAAATCATTGCATAATTTTATTATGTCAATTTTAGTTATAGTTCTACTAAAGCTCAATTTACTAGATTTTTCTTTAATTATATTTAACATAACTGGCTTATGGTCAGTTACATAAGTGTCAATAATAAGTGTGGTATATTTACACCTTGTTTTGAGCATTACATGATCAAGGCACCTATTCCCACGGGTTATCAGCGTGTGACTAGCTAGAAGTCCATGACTAGCTAGTAAATCCAGGTAAGTGGTAGAATTTTTGTCTGTACTATTGGAATGGATGTCAATATTTATATCTCCTATAACCGAGATAGTCTTGCATTTAGAAACCGTGGTAAGGACTGAATCCAACGAGTGCAGAAAAGGATCTATTCCCGAAATGGATGGTGATCTGTATAGGGCCACAATAGCGATTTCATTTCCCACATTCAAAAGAAGGCAGTTAGCGTCTTGAAATTTTGGCTCTTTAATAGATATATCCAGACCGCTTTTTGAGTAAACAATTATGCCTCCATTTTGATTTAGACAGTTTTTAGTAGACGATGTGCTATAATTGATCATTTTCGGATAAGGCTTCTCATTGTCTATCCAACACTCTGTTAGTATTATGATATCACATTGCATATCTAATCTTTGTATAAGAACTTCGAGAGCTGGATAATTTTTATTAATACTTCTAATATTTAACGTTAGAATACTGAAAGAATTCTTCGTTAAAGTGACAAAAGACCTGCACTCTTCTGGCAAGCAGTTCCTAGCATTCGTTACAATGAAGTTGTCTATATATGTGCACAATTTAGATTGCTGATTTTTATCCATATTTAATAACATAGGTCAGATTATGCCACATGAAAATATGAAAGGTGCTGATTGATCTTAAATTAGTATTAGTGTGTAATAATAGATATTGTGTTTGATGATTGAGTGTGCTGTGAGTTTGTAAGGTTGGTGAGAAGTATGTGAAAATGTTATGAAATATTAGATATATGAAGTATGAACGTATTTTTAGTGTATATTTACACAACAAGGACACTTTTAACAACATATAAGATATTAAGTAGTACACATAACATAGTAAACAACAATTACATATTATCTTGCACAGAAACATATTTACACTGTATTTATTAACCCGTTTTTTTGTTTCAGGTCGACGAGTTGCTGCTCACTATTGATTATTATAGGAGGCGAACCTTCAATTTTCCTGATAAAGACCCGTCCGTTCGAGGTCCAGCAGAAATCATATTTATTTGTTTTTGCTAAATCCCGAGCCAAAAAGTATAACCGTCTTGTCCTTGGAGTTAGATATTCTGAGACGTACACATAGCTTTTGTCCCCCAGGCCTAAATGAGCAGTGTTGAGTCGGTCGGTTGTATTTGACGCGTTATATTTTTTACTTGCATGTAGTATATTAGCTTTCGTAATAGTCGAACAATATTCAATGATTAAAGTTCTATCAGTAGCTGATTTACCCCTTATTCGATACACATCTTTTAAATCGCTTTGTTGGTAATCGACTCGTAATTTATTATGAAGTTTCTCTACAAGAGAACAAAGTTCAAGTTTAGATTCGCGGGGCTTCGCAGGTATTCCCCTTATTTCCAGGCATGTGCTTCGATTGTGACGATCCGACTCCTCCAGTTTGCTCTCCAATTTTTTTATATAATCTTCGCTTTTCGCCTTCTCGCTTTCAAGAGATACCACTCGTTTGTTTAAATCTTCGCATTGTTTAATGTAGTACTCAAGGGATGCATTCATTTCGATATTTGTTTTACGTATTTCGCTCAACTCCGCAAGCACTTTCGAGAGCATGGACATGATTTCATCTTGCTTATCAATTGACGGAGACGGGGAGTGTGGGGAGTTGTTTGTACGCTGTCTTTTAGTCCTCGAAACTTGGTTTACAGCAGCATTAGTTGAACCCTCCATGGAAGAGACTTTGGGTGGTGTGCGTTGCATTTAAAATAATGGTAATTTAATATTCACTATTTAAGTGTTCCTTACTGCAGCGCATTAGCAAACTCGCACCTCAATTTATCTCCGCTCTCGAGGTACCAGGAATGTAGCAATATCAAGAGGTGTACTCACTGCGGATGACGTAGAAGAGATGGGCGCGCTAGTGATTGGAAGCGGCCAGAAGAGGTTGGGCATGGGCGGGCGGAGTTTCCAATTGGGCGTGGCTATCCCCGATTTGTTCTCGTACCAGGCGCACAGAAGTCAGCGTCGCACTTAATACGTTAACCTCTTATTCGTTTATGCACTCCTATTTTTTGATCGAGAATTAACTAAATTGAAATTCGATTTAATTATTGATAGACGAACAAAAATAAACTTATTACACGTCTACTCGCGAGCGAGATCCGGGGGGAAGGGGAATTTACGCATTTGAACGCTATATTATATTACATATTATTATTTTAAAAAATCCTGCTCGAGGGACAATTTTAAAAGGTTCGCATTTCTTGCTATTGTCTCATATCACTTCTATGCAATTATCTATTGTTTATAATTAAAATCGTCAGTAAATGTCGCCAATTGGTCGCCAATCGCCTCATTGCTTGAAACGTAAAACTTTGACCTTGTCGTTATTTATGGATTACCTGCCACTATCAAAATAATTCGCTACCACTTCGTCGATATAAAAGTTTCACATGTCGTTCGAATTAAAATTTATTTTAAACGTTAATTAAAATCAAATAACGATGATGAGAATATATTGTACACACAATCAAAATTATTTATTTCTATTTAGACCCCAAAGAGGATCGAACTTGTATACTTTTATTATGAAATTAAACTGTTATATTCATTCTGATGTATTTAATACACAACAGCTATGAAAAAGACGGGTAGGTAATAATATAATTTATAATAAACTTTTAAAATCATTTACTTCATTCTAGTAGTGTAGGTAATTGAATTAAATACAAGTGTGAAATCGCGGTTCGAAAGCGTGTGAGCGGACAAATGTGTGGTTTCCTTTATCGGTATAAATATACAACTTTATCTCGTTGCTAGTTTTTACAACTGATGTGAATAACTAAATTATAATAAAATGTCTATGTTGATGTGGCCCATTTTCTACAGTAGAAGTGCGAGCTACGATTGTAGCAGCGTAGCCGAGATTTCGTAGCAAATACCTCAAACTTATACAAATATAATATTTTGATATTTACGTCTTATATACTTACAATAAATGAAAATATTATATTCATGATTATAACATACTCTTTTATATTAGCGTGTTTAAATACGCAGGTATTTTAAATTCTATTTTAATTACTGACTAAATAGATGATTATGATAGGTTTGGTGGGATATCCTAACTCAGTAATAAGTGCTGCTACAGTGTACAGTGCGGTTACAGATCATAATTTTGAACAAAAATTTTATGGTCTTATTAACATATTACCTATACAGTATTAATTTCGCATCGATCAATGTACCTACATATGTTCTACGTATTTATTTAGATTTTAGATTATGCAACAGTGATGTTCACACACACAAACAAATTTCATATGTAATTCAACACACGAAACAAAAGGCCAAAATCATCTTTTAGGTGTAACTGCTGGCCAATCCAGTAGACTGGTAGAAATACCTCCCTTAGCCCCAAAAATATCTTTAGGAAACTGTTCCTCAACGAATAAATAAGGTATGTTATAGATAATTAAAACTTTTATTTTGCTCTATAGGTATGTGAAGTATACAAACTGCATAGAGAAACGTTTCACCTGACCGTGGACTACGTCGATCGTTACCTGTCCAACACTGACGACGTGCAGAAGGGCTGCTTGCAGCTAATCGGTGAGGACATGAGTACATTATGTACTATTTAAGAATATGACCTATAGTTGATAACTATAAGTTATATTTTTAACTTTCTGTTAAACACGGATGCCAAGAAATTGGCGTTATCATTCCAAGTGGCACTGTTTTTTTGTATTTCGACGTAATATTTGGTATTTATTATACATCACAGTTGTATTAATGAAAGTAACTAATTTGAAATAAGCAGCCATTGTTTTCTGATTCATAATTAAATTATATTTCGTTTCCATAAAATTATATTTAGACTGACTAAAATGTTCTTTGTTCATATTTTTAATGTATTTTATACAACTTATTTACTCTGTATTTTATAAAAGAAAATTACAATATTTTAAGTTCCTACACCATTTCTATAAAAAATACATTATTTCAGGTATAACATGCCTCTTCATAGCGGCAAAAGTGGAAGAAGTATACCCGCCTAAGATCGGGGAATTCGCGTACGTAACAGACGGCGCATGTACCACAGACGAGATCCTTTTAGAAGAGCAATTAATCCTTAAAGTTCTATCCTGGAGTATAACACCCATAACGATAAACAGCTGGTTGAACATATACATGCAATTGGCCAGTGAGGGTAGAAGTGCGAAAAGAAGACTCTTAGGAGAAAGGGATGTAGGAGCGAATGCGTTAAGAGGATATACGTTCGTGTTTCCACAATATTCGTCGCTAGAGTTTGTGGTGTGTGGCCAGTTGGTGGATCTTGCCGTGTTACATGTTGATGTGAACCAGTTCGCGTATAGTGCGGTCGCGGCCGCGGCTATAGCGCACGCGTTTAATAAGGACCTGGCTATGCGCGTGTCGGGTGAGTTGAATTTTTTGTATGTTTATAATTTATCGGAAAACTACTGCGACATTTTTGAAAGAAAAATATAAATATGTTTATATTATACTTACTATTGTATCGCTCAGTATTAATTCTTGAGAGAACAAATTGGATGGAAACTCCGCATAATTTTTTTTAATAGGTATAAATCTATAGATTGGTAGCGGTCTTTACTGATTTATGCGCGTTATGATTCATGAAAATATGATACTTGGTCAAAGTTGAAACTTTTCTTGAATATTAGTCTGGATGCATGCTTGATGATGATATCCTTTTTAGTTAAAGTAGGTACGTCATTAAAAATTGTTCTATGTATAGCCTAATGGTCCTTTGTTGCTGATTGTTAAAAATTGACTTATGAATATAATAAGCCTATCAAAATTGACCTCTAATATGTGCTTAGTGACCTTTAGCTGTTGGACGTATAAACCTAATTTGTAGAAACTAATTGTTCGATAAGGAGCAAATAGCAATTAGCATTCGCATTCTCAAAGTATATAAATAAGCACTGTAGTACTATCGTCTAGTTCATTGGTTAGCTTCCATCCCGCATCTTGACTTGCGTATTTATGCACGATAACAGTTTCTACAATAAAAGCTACTATTTCTCTGATAATCTACAATTTTCTGTCTCTCTGGACCTAATACCTCTACCTTAATATTAATTGGTGACAACATGATGAATTCATGAAGATACATACATAGAAAATAATAATTTTCTCATTTTAAATAAAATATCCGAATAACTAGTTGTTTCTTGTTATGTTATTTTTATTATGGTCATGTTATGCGGCCCACCTACTTTCTTGCAAAAACTCCAGCCACAAATATTGTACAGGCTACAGCCCTATCCCCCAGCTACACGTGACTTTACCCGTTTGTCTACAAGCTTTTTTAAAAAAAGACGTGTGGCACTCGGGGACTGCCGCTGTAAAGCTATTGCATGCTATGCCTTCAAGCCACACCTCCGCGCCCGTCGGAGTGGGGAGCGTGAGGTTTTTCGTTACGCAATTTCTGGATTCGGTCCCCGCGCTCAAGGCCCGCGATAGAAGCTGTGCAATAGCTTAATAATAACTAATAAGTATTAATATCGTCCAGGCTACAGCTGGGAAGCGCTATCCCCCAGCTACCTTTGGCTGCAGCCGTTCGCCCGTGTAGTGCAGCAGTCGGGCGGCGTGCGCGTGGTGCGCGGCGCGGACGGCGAGCACGTGCAGCGAGCTGCCGGGCTGCAGCTCATCTGCCCCGACCTCAATCTGGACGAGAGCCATCGTATACAGGCGCACAATGTTACGTTGGATATGTTTGTGAGTATACACACACATATATACAGTCATAAATACATACAATACATATCGCCTTGTAATTGATTACAAAGTCACCCTGGATATTATGTTTGTGAGTACACAATACACATACATACAGACATCCCGCCTCGTAAATAATAATCTCGTAATCCATTACGTCACGATGGACATGTTTGTGAGTACACACATACGTACGTACAGTCTGCCTAATGATCGAATTTTTTCTATTTAAAAATTTCTAATATTCACTATAGACAGAATAGCTTAAATACTTCCGATTATTATTATATGCTGAAATGATACTCCCGCCGCCTGCACAACATAGTAGTGAACCGAATGACGTTATTCCAAACACAGCATCAACCTGCGCTGCACACACACAAAATATTTAAAATAACGAACGGTCAGTTTTATTTCCCTTGCAAGCAGATCATTCAAGTTTCTAAAACTTGATCAGGATCCTTTGAAAATTCCTGATCAGGAAACCGCATGTGTGTAGCCAGCCCAATAATAATAAATGCTTTCGATATCGATTTAATCGATAAACTAACCACTTACAACTATTATTATTGATTGATCCTTTCTCTAGAAATTACCCAAAAAGAATACAATATGTAGACACTAACCAACAAATAACATTGTTCACCACATTTTATTCCAGGATAAAGTCTACGAGCTAATGCTAGAGAGCAGCCAGGACTCCGCCCCTCAGCACGTGTACCCGCCTACGCCCCCGCAGTCCGACCACAAGAGCCCTAAGACCCCCTCCGCTACACCCTCCACAAGACTGTCTCCGCTACCTGAAATGAGGCTCGGGGAAGTCTGATGAAGCCAGTGAATAGTGTTTAGAGAATAGTGTTGTGTATAGACTGTGGATATTTAGTGATGGGACAGAATACATAATAGTAGCTAAACGCTACAGAACGGACATGTGCCAACCATAAAGCGTTAACACACACATTTGCAGTCTCTACAGTGTGACTGTCAAAACTATAATTTTGTATGGAGTGTCTGGGGTTGTTAATGGGACAGTTACTGTGAAATAGAATACATACAAGATATGATATATATATATATAGAAACTGTTTTGGTGATTAAATTGATAGAATACACAGGTATTCAGTAAGGGAAAGACTGACCTAAGTGATGCATGTCACTGATAACTAAAGTGATATGTAATGTCTGATTTGTGTAAACTCATTTCTCCTAAAGGTTAGCGATTATATCTTTTGAGATGGATGAACTACTATAAGAAATGAACCCAGACAACTAGAATAATGGGTTCATTTCGAATTATAGTATGATTCAAACTTAATGGCGGTTCGAAACATCGTACGATCCGATGCGCAGAAAACAATTTTAGGTATATAAATTTATAAAGAATAGAAAAAATTCGATCACGAGGCGGGACTCGAACCCGCATCCTTTCGCGCCATTCCGGGGCGGATGCCTGACCAACTCAGCCACTCGTGACCCGCCAGAGCAATCGAATTTATTCTATTCTTTCAGTTTTATGTGTCTAAGGGACACAACGCGGGTTCGAGTCCCGCCTCGTGATCGAATTTTTTCTATTCTTTATAAATTTATATTTATAAATCATTTGAATGCCATAAAACCAAAAATATCAATTTCAATTTTAGGTATTAGCGGGACGTTAAGGGACCTGTGCGTAGTGCGCACCCGCACTCGCACCTGCACCTAACTTCCGAACCGCCATTAAGTTTGAATCAAACTGTAATAAACATTTTATTCTTAGGTAATCAAGACTTAATGCTATGCCTTACGGGAATGTGATAATGAATTTAAATGGAGTAAATGATTTTAGAGTACTTTAAACTCAATAAAAAATCCATATGTTATTAGGAAAAAAATTACCTTTAACTGATTGTTTATAAAATTAATTGTAGCTATTTTTCATAGTCTTTATCAAAAGTAGTAACTTTTGTTCGTTATTTCTAGTAAAATAAATAAATTTAAATTTCAACAATTCTGCTCCTTAAACAAGGTAAGTAAAATATGCTTCTATAACAATAACTTCAAGTTATGGCACTAACATTGTTTATAAAGAAAAGTTTTTACATCTTTCTCATCATAAAACCATTAGAATTTTCATTACGTTTATCTGTTTTTTTTTTGCTACCATTGCAATGCATGCTTAAAAAATGAAATGTTTATTAAAATAAAAAATAAAACACATTTTTTGGTATGAAATCGTAAAAAATTAAATAAATGAACTTTTCGTTTTGGTAAGGCTAACATTTAAAATCACTAAAATCATCTAAGAAAGCATATTAAAGTATTATTTTCAGCAAGCAATTTATTGTTGTAAAAACAAAATTAAATGTTGAAGATATTAGGGCTGATGGACGGCCTAGTTAAGGCATTTTAAAGGCAATATAAAAATTTATTTAAATAACGGAAAATCAGAACTAGCTCACGATTAAAAAATAAACTTATGCTAGTGCTTTGTCCGAAACTGAATATGTGTGTATTTATTTTTCAATTTTTTTTTACTTGTAATACAAAAGAAAAACGTATCGCAGGTGTATAGGTACCTAAATTTGTAAATAGTCACAGCATAATACCTTAATATATTATATTATGTAATTACAAAACTACTTATAATTGTAAATATTAGTTTAAACTGACTTTCTTTGTCAACAGGAACATCTGTCTCCTATCACATATGTTTTGTGAAGCATTAATTTATTATATAAAATTTGTTAACATAAGTTAATTTATCCATTTAAAAAATATAACTTCAGTAAAATATAAATTGGTATAGAATTTCAGTAAAAACGACCTCATATTAACTTTCACTAAAGTGTGTTTTGGCAAAATAATATACTAAAATACTAATGCCTGATTGTACATGTTACTAACACATATTATGAGGTCGGTCAAATGATAAAAAAAATATTGGAAAAAAATTACTTACGAAAAAATTAATTCAACTGAAAAAATTATAGTTTAATAATAGGTTCGTGTACAAAAATTAATCTCGACGTAAGATTCATTAATCTATCTTACATTCCAATTTCATATTCACAAATTGCAAATATATTTTTATAAAACAGATCATAGTAATAAGAATCAATGCGACTACTTAAAGTCTTACTTGCATGCCTTTTATTAAGAAATAATAAAAAATCATTTATGGTTTACATCAAGCCCTCCTTTTTCCAATGCAATGTTAACATTATTAGCCAAAGACTTCTGGATAAGAGCTTTAACCAGATGTTAAATTAGTAGCGAAATATTTATCGTAAATTAATTCAAATTTATATAAATTATCTCAGTAATAGACTAAGTAGGCCCAAATTATAATTGAAATAATATTTCGATTAACATGGAAAATAATATGTATAAAATTAAATAAGAAGCTTATATACTGATTATTTTTAATTTGTTTAAATTCCATGAAACAAATCACATCATTTTCGTATTTTAAGTCGCTTATTGCTTTATTATTTATACAATTTTCTAACTGTAATATATATCTTTGTTTCTTAATGTTAACTTTCAATAGCACTGATGCTATGTTGAATAGAACTGACTTAATATTATTTTGACTCACTTAAAATTAGTGAACAACTTGTTATAGAAATGTGTTATAATTTTAAAAATGTTCAGTACATAGCATGTATTTGAAATGTTATATGCTTACAAAACTGCATGTTCTTAATTTAATTTACTTAATAATTGATGTTACATAAAATAGAAAATCAGTTGTATAACTGAGAAAAATAGAAATTGAGTTTGTAGTTCAAGTTTGAACAATTATCCGGGTATTGGGGTTCTATCGGACGCACAGAATATATAATTTTATTATTTATATGACATACATGTTGAGTGATTCTTATGTAAAACTGACATCTGTATATTTTAGAGCGATAAATGCAGAATTATCACAATTTAGCAAAATTTGCGGTGCCGATAGATGCTCATTTAGTAAATAAAAATTGTAGGAATAAGTCCAACGATTACGCTTATCACCCAAGGCGGGCTCGCCTTATAAATAAGACTTAGATTGTTAATATATAAAAATTTAACCATATTCATAGCGAATAGGAATAAGTTATTTTATATCAATTTATTTGTAACTTTGTCTCTGGACTTTGGTCACTGGCGTTCACGAGCGATTGTATAGCGGCGATTTGAAATGCTTCCAATAAAATCTACTAATACTTGAATAATAAACTATCTTTATGCAAATAAGATGCATATAATGTTCCTATTAACATTTCCATCAAATTAAAAGCCTTTTCACACACGTAAATTCCTCGAGGCACATTTTTTTTGTACATAGAACTGACTAAATTTTTCAATAAGTTTACGGTGTGTGAAAGGCCCTAGTGTAAGGCGCCGTCATACAAACGCTCGTAGTTTCGCCAAAGCGTGTGTGATCTCATAGTGGAAGTGTTTGTATAGTGCAATAGTACATCGTTCCACTCGTTTTGATGTAATTTTGAATGGCGAATAGTATTAAATAAATGGTGTTGATGATCTTTTTCAATCAAACGACTGTGTTTTATTTTAAAAACAATATATTTAAAACGATACAAAATACAAAATTACAATGTAATATCACTGGTGCTTGATGGCAACTATTCATAACTGCGATTCACGGGCGTGGGTTGGCCATTCTGTAACAAAAAAAACCATTAGTCATTCCCATCCCAGTAGTCTATTTTCCTTAGAAACATAATCTATAGTGAGATATTATGATATACAGGACAGTGAAAAATGTATCTGCTTGCAGTGAATAAGCTCTCGAAACTATTGCACCAATTTGAAAAATTATTTTACTATTAGCTTAGAATTAGAATAGAATAGAAATTAAATGCCGGGCATAATGAAATTAAAACTATCCACTATAGGCCAGTGGAAATTAACATTAAATTCGCAAAGCACGATGT
>CAJQZN010040043.1:22530-35247 GCA_907164685.1 Colias eurytheme
TAGTTTTTTTATATTTTAATATTAAAAGTTAAAACAAAACAAAAAAACTACGAACTACTCCCGCTGCTAGTGAAAAAAAAAAAAATATACTCACACTAAGCCCTCTGCAATTAACAGCAAGTTTCGCAATCTTTGCCTTAATCTTTCGAATATTTTCTTCAATTTCGTCCACTTTCTCTTTACATTTGTTCTCTTCCGCTATCTGACTCTCCACTTGCTGAGCTAGCGATTGTACTTTTTCTTTGGTAATATTTAATTCGTCCACCTAAATAAATTAATATTTTTTTAATCTATACTAATATTATAAAGCTGAAGAGTTTGTTTGTTTGAACGCGTTTGTTCGAATCTCAGGAACTATTGGTCCGATTTGAAAAATTATTTCGGTGTTAGATAGCCCATTTATTGAGCAAGGCTATAGGCTATATATCATCACGCTAAGACCAACAGGAGTGGAGCAATGTGGGTGAAACCGCGGAACACAGTTAGTAAAACATAAGTTTTATCTTTATGAGCACTTACAAAGGAATTCAGCAATTAAAATGATAAAATTTTAACTGAATTTCATTAATGAGCTATGGGAATTTTATGTGAAACATTAATTGTAAAAAATATCCAACTTTACCGAAAAATAAACATTTTGAATAACTAACCAGCACAGCATAATGCGGCGCTTGCTGCTGATCCAGCGCTGAAGCCGCTTCCCTCGCCTCCTCCTCCTTCCTGTGCAGGTTGACGAGCAGCGCTTGAAGCGCTTTAGCCGCGCTCCGTTCCGCGTCACGAGCTTGTGCCGCCTCAGAGTTGAGCCT
Organism: Colias eurytheme; assembly: GCA_907164685.1. NCBI lineage: Eukaryota > Metazoa > Arthropoda > Insecta > Lepidoptera > Pieridae > Colias > Colias eurytheme. The sequence continues at coordinate 23,337 of CAJQZN010040043.1, forward strand.
TTCTGCTTCTGCTTCAAGTGAACGGAGTGTAGCTTCCGCTTCTGCTATTTCTGCTTCCACTTGCCTGTATTGTAGTAAATAATATATTATGTTCATTGAACAAATGTCAAATCTATACTAATATTATAAAGCTGAAGAGTTTGTTTGTTTGTTTGAACGCGCTAATATCAGCAACTAAGCTGGTCTGATTTGAAAAATTATTTCGGTGTTAGTTAAGTAGTTCATTAGTTTACTCAGGATGGATTTAACTAAATTGTGGCTGTCCAGAAGGCCCGCCCACCAATTTAACAGAAAAATAGACAAAATTTTAAGTATCGAGATTAGTTGCCAACTAAATTTTAACTTGCTAAACTCCTTATCAACTTAACTAAATTTTAAGTGATTAATTGCGTGTAAACACTCATTTTAGTAGCAAGTTACAAGTTAAAATTTAGTTGACAACTAAACTAGATAATTAGAATAGAATAGAATTAGAATTTATTTGCAGTAAAAATCAAACACATAAACAAAAAATACACAAGAAAAATAACAGTTTACTACGAAAAGGCTATGGACTCAGCATATGGTGGAAACAATGACTAAAAGGCCAGTGCTTTCACCGCTGTTTTTCAGCCATAGTCTGTTGTAGCCACAAATGTCAATTCAAGTCAATTAGAAATTTTTCTGTTATGTTGGTGGGCGGGTTTACACGTATCCATACTAATATTATAAATGCGAAAGTAACTCTGTCTGTCTGTGCAGGTCCACACTGCGAGCCTAGCGCGGTTGCGACGGCGGGCGCGAAATATCAAACGTATGAAACGCGCCTTTGCGTCCACATTGAAATGACTATGGCGGAAGCCTAGTGCGACGGTAATGAGCGAGCCAGCGCGCGTAGTTTTCAAACTCTCCTATCCGCGCGTTCTGGCCACACTACGGGCCTAGTCAGCAAGCGACCCAATGCGCGGACGGCGGGGGTATCAAACCAGTTCGATCTTGTCGCTCGACTTCTTATATTATATCCTTTATTGTTTTTCGTAAAATAGCATAAATACTTAACTGTTGAAGTGAAACTTCTTTATTTATAAGTGCGATTCAATCTAAAACACTTATATACACCACAGTAATTTTGTAGGGTATAATCTCAATTCTTCATATAAGATTCACCCGTTATTCCTCTGTTTTATTTATTTCGTGTACAACTTCTATAATGATCTCATCTCAAAATCGGACTGTCCAGTAAAAATAGCAAGTCGTCCAAAGTTTGCAACACCCGAAAAACGTCGAACCGCTACTTGAGCTCGCGCGTCGGTGTGGCCACCGCGAGCGCCCGCTCGTCGCGCCCGCCTAGGCCGCCGCCACCGCGCATTCAGTGTGGACGCACACTAAGTCTGTTACTCAATCACGCCTAAACTACTGAACTAATTTGCATGAAATTTGGTATAGATATATTTTGATACCCGAGAAAGGACATAGGCTACTTTTTACCCCGGGACATAGGATAGGTTTTATCCCGGAAATCCCACGGGAACGGGTACTATGCGGGTTTTTCTTTGACAGCGCGAAGCCGCGGGCGGAAACTTAGTTAACTATAAACTCAATACGTGTAAAGCAGGCATTACTTCTTGCGCTGCGCAGTGCTGAGGTGCAGGTATCTCGGGCTCCTTGCGGCCCCCCCGTAGCAGCGGTAGCCGGGCGCCGGGTGGTACTCCGTGCCGTCCACTGTCACTATCTTGGCGCAGTGCTCCGGCACGTTCTCCACCGTGTCTGATAGACGGATCGCGTCCTCTGAAATAAAAAGCATTCAAATTCAAATTACATTTATTTGCAAGAATGTAGTTACAAAGGTGTTATTACAATATTAAAGCGCTAATATCTGGGTGTGCGAATATTTAAATGGAAATAAGTTACACTAAACTAATTCTTCGTGTCACAATTGTTAAACGTCACTAATTCTTCCTTGTCACAGATTCCGCATTACATGAAGTTACCGCAAGAGAAAACAAAATCTTCCAACCGAACACAGAAAGGATGGTTTTAGTGTCACGCGTTTTCACGACTTGCCATGATTACTCCAAAAAGACAGTCGTCCGTGCGGACGGTCGTCCGTCCGCATTACTCTTAAATGCTCCCTAAGCTAACTACCGACCTATCTGTGCGGAGCGTATTTCTATCATTTATTTGTACGTATTTCTATTGTTTGTGTTTTTATTATTATTTTGTTACTGGTGCAAATAAAGTGTTCATTCTTTCATTCATTCCGTACTCACAGTCCGAGTGACACTAAAACCAGCTTAAAACAATTGCCAAAACTCCAATTTAAAAAAAACATGAAATTGTATCCGATCATAAACAGGCTTCAATGAAAATCCCAGCATACTTCAACACATTTTACCTAATTTTTTTTCAATTTTAATTCCAACCAATTCACTCACCATGCTCCGGCACCAACAGAATCTTTTCCAATCCTATATTATCTATGAGATAATTGGCCACAACAGTGTCGGATATATCGAGCGCTTCCAACGCGGAACAATATCCAGCCGCGCGAACTGTGTTGCGGCGCACATCGTGCACTTTTGGTAGGAACTTGCTGCATGTTACTGCTGGCTTTGGATTCTTGCCATATACCTAAAAAAAATTAATGGTGAGTAAACTTGACAGAACAATAATAGATGAAAACTGATTTTTCTAATCTATATACTAACTAGCTTTCCGCCCGCGGCTTCGCCCGCGTTTTCAAAGAAAAACCCTTTCCCGTAGGATTTCCGGGATAAAACCTATCCTATGTCCTTTCTCGGGTATCAAAATATCTCTATACCAAATTTCATGCAAATTGGTTCAGTAGTTAAGGCGTGATTGAGTAACAGACAGACAGACAGAGTTACTTTCGCATTTATAATATTAAGTATGGAAGTATGGATATTATAAAGCTGAAGAGTTTGTTTGTTTGAACGCACTAATCTCACGAACTACTGTGTCGATTTGAAAAATTCTTTCGGTGTTAGATAGCCCATTCCTCGAGGAAGACTATAGGCTATATATCATCACGCTAAGACCAACAGGAGCGGAGCCACGCGGGTGAAACCGCGGAGCTCAGCTAGTGTATTATATTTTTTTTCAAAACTGTCAACATTTTTTAAACTACATACATAGCATGCAATAATTTTCATAAAACAACATATTTTAAATACCTTGCCCATTATGGTGAATAGTTTTCTCGAATCTTCAGGCGAATTAACACAAAAAGTTTGAAGTGATCCGCCAATAATGTGCTCCAGAGCACCACCCCATTTTTTATCCTTGACTTTTAAGTAGTGTCCTAAAACAGAAATAATTTATCAATGTAATTTATGATTTGAAAATTTCATTTTCTTTTCATATAATGTGTTTTTTACACCTATTGAACAACTAGACTTAATTAAAATAAAGAATTTCTAGTGTGAATTTAGTATTTACATCAACAAGACATTTTTTTACGAAAATTAAAAAAAAAATTGACTATTTTTTTACTCATAGACACTTATAAAACTAAAGCACTAGCTTAAGTACAACTTTGAAAAAGGTAAACATAAACTTTGTAAACGTTACGTTTGCAAAGTGTTTTAATAGCATGCAGTACGTAATCTAACTCAGATCTATATACTAAACTTAAACTCAAACATTTATTTATTCAATTAGACTTCTTCTAGAAGCACTTTTGAAACGTCATTAGGTACATATTTTTAACATTTACCACCGATTCGGAAAGCAGTATCTACGGAGAAGAATCGGCAAGAAACTCCATAGTTGCTCTTTTTAATCATGTCAGTTTTACAATTTTACAAATTACATATGTAACATCATATATTATAGTAATATGCCAAAGACTAGCTCAAGTAGTATCTATATCCTACATGTACCCACCTACAGGCCCTCGTGGTGGTGCGCTAAAGTCCCCACAGGTCTTCAACTTGTGGCAAAGCTCCACCATGTTACTCCCGTACACGGCTAACGAGTCACCACCGCGCGACTGCAGCTCGCGGAGTTGTTGCTTCAGTTGTTCTATCGCAATATTGTGGGTTAGCCTCGATGGACCAATTTGTGTGACTTATATATAAAATACGCATAGCGTTTGTTGTATTGGTTTCATACACATAATTGCAAAGCTGAATTATTAGGAACTAGCAGTCCGCCCCGGCTTCGCCCGTGGTACATATTGACATTTTCTCTACGTAATGGTTCTTACGTACTTCAAGGAATATAATAAAAAAAGAATTAACGAAATCGGTTCAGCCGTTCTCAAGTTATGCGCTTACCAACACATTTTGGGATTCATTTTTATATTATAGATACATATATGCATACTAGCAAACCGGGCGATCTCCGTTTCGCCACCAAAGACACCTTTTCTTTGCTATAAACCTCACGGAGCCCGAGACATTTCCGACGAATGCAAAACCGTGGAAATCGGTTCGTGCGTTCTGGAGTTATATCGTCAGGAAGGAAATCCCCAACTTATTTTTATATAGTACATTATACAACGCTATCGTTGTGCGTACTTCGTGCACGTAAACGTGTACGAATTACGTGTAGTAAATAAAAAATAAATTGCAGGGAAGAATTTCTGCATTGCAGATATAACACATATACACAGTACAATATTGTGGAATACTTTATAAATTTTATATACTTTTCTCGATATTTGTATAAAATTAAGAAGAAATCGCAAGAACATTTTTTATGAACCATGTAGTGTATGCATGAAAATATTTTAACAATTTAGAAAGATGGAAATTAAATTAAAAAAAATGAGCTTTTTACTAAAATCTATTTTTGAAGTGAAAACTTCTTTAGCGGCGTTGGGTATAAAATCTTAAACTCGCGTCAGGACACGTGACCTGATCGAAAAAGCGTAAGACGGATGGATATCTTGCTCAACGTTAATAATCAAGTTTTCACTTCTGCCGGCACTCCCAGAGTGCAACCCGTCTTTTTTTTTAAGATCAGATCCCAATTCATCCCCACTCACTAAGTTTATCCCTCTGTTGCTGCGCCCTGCCCACAGCGCGGTCAGCCAATGGCTGCGCGTGCGCTGCATTAGCTCGTGCCTGTGACGTATCATTTTGTTGCGTCTCGTATCTCGCACGAGCTGTTTTGGCCGCTTCTTCTGCGGCTTGCGCGTGCGCTTCTAGTTCCGCGCGTTGAGACGCCGCACTGCCTGATCTTGTTGTAAATGGTAGAATATTAGGATAGTAGTAATTAACGTACACAAAAATTAACTTTTATTCAAAAAAAAAATAATTTATATAATATACAACAAATAGTTGCTTGCATCGGATTGTCTTTTTTCTGTGTAATATTATGAGGAAATACAATAAAGATAAATAATTTAATGTACTTGTAGAATTTTGGATACAGCGAAAATTAACTTTCATCGTAAATGTAGTACGAAACATGTTTAAATAAATCATCATAACACAAACTCACTGTATATTCTGTATCTCTCGCTCCAAATCCGTGACCTTCCTGTTCTCTCTAGCTAGCAACTCGTTAAGCCCCCCTAGACAAGTGGCTTTCTATTAGCGTAAAGTTCAATAGAATAGATTATGAATGTATGAGATTGACGTTTGATTACGGCGACGACGACGATTGATTACGTCAATCTCATACATTCATTACCTATTCTATTGAACTTTACGCTAATAGAAAGCCACTTGTCTAGGGGGACAGCTTGTGACTCGCCCGCTGCGTGTTACGATGTGCGCCCTGCGCCTCTCGCAATGATTTATTTAAACTAGCGAAAATTAACTTTCGTAGTTTAAATAAATAATCATAACCCAAACTCACTGTATATTCTGTATCTCTCGCTCCAAATCCGTGACCTTCCTGTTCTCTCTAGCCAGCAACTCGTTCACTTTGTGACTCGCCCGCTGCGTGTTACGATGTGCGCCCTGCGCCTCACGCAACGCGTCCTCGAGTTCCCGTAGCTCTGTTTCTAGCGCACATTTCTCTTTGTTCTTTTCCTTGAGACTTTTCTTTAATGAACTGAAAGATTTTATTTTTAAGAATTAATTTTTTACTAAATAAAAAATATTAATAAATGCATAAAAGCTGATTTTTTGTTTGGAGAAAGCTCAAGAAAAGTTATAAGTACCCAAAATACAACATAAAATATACAATCAAAATTATAAAATGACACTAATAAGAAGTAAAGTTATTGTTACATATTTACACGGCTGACTGTCAATGGGTCAACTGATAACAGTTTCAGCGGAAGTTGTATTAAAAATTCACAAATTATTGGATTGTAGATAGAGAGTATCTAAATATAACATAATTATCTTGTCTTTTGCAGGCAAAATAGATACAACTAGCTGTGCCCTGCGGTTTTACCCGCAGTGCTCCGCTCCTGATGGTCTTAGCGTGATGATATAATAAAGTCTTTAGCTTAGCCTTCCTCGATAAATGGGCTATTTAACACCGAAAGAATTTTTCAAATCGCACCAGAAGTTCCTGAGATTAGCGCATTTAAACAAACAAACTCTTCTGCTTTATAATATTAGTATAGATTTAAACTTACTCAATAGCAGATGTATTGCTTCCATAATTCTCTTCCATATTCTTCAACTTTTCCACAAGTTTCTCACATTTAATTCTTTGTTTTTCACATTCTTTTTGTATGGTTGCAGTTTCGTGCTCAAACTCAGCTATTTCACTCCAGTAGTATTCATTTTGTAGAGCTTGTTTCTGTATTTCAATTTCATCTCTCGACTGCATTTGGTCATGTATATTCTTCCATTTTTTGTATTCTTTCTCTAGTTCTTGACAAGCCTTAAAGCATATATGGGTTGTTTAATTTACATGGTATTTCCTTGATGGGGGAAAAAGTGTTTTCGACATATTTGGAATTGCTTTAAAAGTGTTTTGTAACTCCAAGTGTCCTTTGCTTTTACTGTTTGCAATAACTTAGTTATTGTACATTTACTGTACTTAATAAAGTACAGTAAATGTGTTGTGTGTGGTTTTGGTCCAGCTATTTAGCTAGTTTCATATGAAGAAATAAAACTTGTGTGTAAAGTGTAATTTAATTAATTTGATATCTCTTACCTCATTTTTTCTCTTCCAAATAGCCACAGCCTTTTTACAGTTTTCCAATGCCTTGACGTAATTAGTTTCTGTCTGATCAAAATTAGTTGCTTTCCTAAACAGCATATATTTTTTCTTTGCATCAGACGCGTGGAAACTTCTTGCGTCATCTTGGTTCAAGACCGAGATTGGATTATTCACTTGGATATCATGCGTTAAAATAATTGCATTCACTTCTTCAAATTTTGTTGAAATAATGTCACCTAAAATAGTTTAATAATTAGGAATAAGGTTTTATTATTTAATCTCATAAAATTATATGTAACTAAATGTAGTTGTGCTTACTACAAATAAGATAAGAAATTGTAAATTCTATCAAGGTATGATATTCAAAACTATGTATTAACATATAACTGTACAATGGGCTGAAAACTTCAAAATATTTATAGTATGCAAAATAAATGCTTACATTACAATACTAGGAAACAGTGTCATACCTGTTGCTGATTTAACCTTATAACTGGATCCACCAGAAGCGTTGATATTTCTTACTATTGTAATATAATCACCATAAACATCATGCTTATAAGCTCTTGGACTGCTATTTCTGATTTTAATCTCAATTGTTGCTGAATTAGCACCTTTTTTAATAAATGCTGCAAAACATATCAGAACACAAATAAACAAAAGTCTTATGAATATTCATGAAAATTCTGAAAAAACAATGAATGCCTCTTACAATGAAGATTGCTTCCCCTATTCGTAGCAGCAGCTCGGCCTCCTAAACCAACTATGAGAGCTGTTAAAATAGCACTTTTCCCACTACCGTTCCTTCCGACTATAAAGTTAACATTTCTATTAAAACTTATCTCCAAATTATCATGACAAAAAAAGTTTCGCACATGTACACTATGGATTGAACCATCAATCTCTTCATATGCATCGTCTACTTCCATGATTAATAAATAAAACTGATATGCATATTAAATACGACACATTTTCCGCGTATTCGTAAAACGCCGAAAAAATTGTTGTTTAAATTTAACTGACATTTGACACTATTGACCATTGTAGACAGTGACATTGACACCACAGAGTAAATTGACACTAAGGCCTTCAGCACACGAGACGGAAATGTATCGTATCCTAAGATCGTATCGTATAGAACAGAAAAAACAAATTGTTGTTGTTGTTGTTGAAGTGAAACTTCTTTATCGGGGTTAGAAAAAAATTTAGTGTAACATTTTTTCGTTACGCGTGACATTTTTCCGTTACGCGCCATCTTTTTCTTATGCCTACCACGCGTGATTCGACGTATTTCTGTAAAGTTGCATGAAGTAAATTATTTTTTGAAAAATAAGGTCATAAAGAAGTTTCACTTCTTACGTTTGTACACTAGTACACGCACACTTTTTTTTGTTTGTTTTTACTGTTCTGTGTATTTGGTATTAATATATTATATTGGCTGTTTTCCAATTAAATTTGATTATTTCGAAAAAACTACAATGAAACGAAAGCTTTAAATTTTTTTCCAACAATTAATAATTACTAACGATAAATCGATTGGGATTGCGATTTAAATTGTGATTTAAATCCCCGTTTTCCAATTACAGCACTAGAGCGCATTAAGCGGCATTTAAATGCTTAACGTTGAATGTTCCAACTACAGCAACGCTTCGCACAATCGAGCACTAGAAAAAGTAATGCGCGTGAATTGATGCGTGCAATCGATTTATCGTTAGTAATTATTAATTGTTGGAAAAAAAATGTTGTGTGGTTTTATGAAACCACGGTAAAAGTGAAACTGTTCGAACGGTTCCGAACACTGCTTTGTGTAGCGCATGTCGCGTGACGGTCGGCTGCCGAGTAGGTATACCTACTCGGCCGCCGCGATACACGCGACATGCGCTACACAGACCAAACAGTTTGAGACGATGTAATAAAAGTTTCACTTTAAAATTTAAAGCTTTCGTTTCATTGTAGTTTTTTCGAAATAATCAAAGTTAATTCAAGTTGTGTTAAAAAAATAAATATAAGTATGGATGAACATTGAAAAAAATGTTAATGAAATAATCAAAATCCAAATTACTTAAAATAACCGTATATATTTTTCAACCAATTATTATGTATACCACTTTATTTTCACATTAATGAGGTTATTGCTAACTCTATGAATATTTTTTTTTTTTCAACACTGAACTTAGCGCAACCTGCTGGTGCGTTTCATGTTCCAATTATTAGTTACGCGGATGATATGGTCTTGCTGAGTCCATCGATTGGTGCTCTCAGGCAGCTCATTAAAATTTGTGAGTCATATGCAGCTTCTCATGGTCTAGTATATAATGTAAAAAAATGCGAACTTCTTGTGTTTAAAAGTAAGGGAGTCCCTCTACATGACATACCACCTGTGTATATTAATGGCAGTCCTCTTAAACAAGTAGTAGAGTTTAAATATCTAGGGCATATTGTGACAGAAGATATGAATGATATACAAGATATTGAGAGGGAGCGTAGGGCATTGGCAGTCCGCTGCAATATACTAGCACGGAAATTTGCTCGTTGTTCTCCACAGGTTAAAGCTAGCGCGCACGAGCAACTTTGTCTCCGCAACTATTTTGTCTCTCCACCCATGGGCTAGTATGAAAGTGCGCGCACGTAGCGACGCAACTCCCCATACAAATTGATGGGAGAGACAAAATAGTTGCGGAGACAAAGTTGCTCGTGCGCGCTGGCTCTAAGGGTTAAAGTTACTTTATTTAAAGCGTACTGTCAAACATTTTATACTTGCAGCCTATGGCTATCTTTTACGCAGCGGGCTTACAATGTCCTACGTGTACAATATAATAATGGCTTTAGGGTACTGTTGGGGCTTCCGCGCTTCTGTAGCGCGTCTCAGATGTTTGCAAATTGCCAGACCGACGATTTTTACGCGATAATGAGGAAAAGGGCAGCATCTATGATGAAGAGAATGCGTGAGAGTTCCAATGGTATTCTGAAGACATTAATTGAGAAAGTAGACGATCCATTCCTTAAGCGGTGGGCAAATTTACATCGTATGCAATATAATAATTATGATAATGGATAATTTTTAATGATTTTAATCTTGTTTTTTAATTGTATAATTTTAATTTGTATGTAATTTAATTATAATTTATGTATTACTAACATAGTTTCTATTAATAAGTTTAATGTATACTAACACAATTATGGATAAATATCTGAAAATAGATATATTATTATAATTCGGCATTGTGCGGCACTGAGTCGCAATAAGCTCTGTAATAGGCATGACGACAGTATCCATAAATGATCGTATTAGTGTTTTTAAGGGAAAATGTATAATAAATAAATTAAATATAGCGACTTAGAAATCTTAAAAACATTAAGATTAATGAGATTATCAATAAAATAAAACATTGAAATTCTGAAGTTCGCCATTTTGACTAAAACACGCGTGACGTCACGCATAAGTAAACAACTCACGTCAGATGTATTTTGTTGTTATGAATATGTTGAGAATACGCATTTTTATTTATTTTCTATTGTTTCACGTATGCTTTATCGACTCAGAACAGAAATATAATTGCGAATTCACGAATACATGGTTCGGGATTCTCCGCGCCAACTTTATACAATAATTTCTTATTATTTTTTCGCTTGAAATAATTACTAACACATTTTTGAGCATTATTTTTATGTGGATTCACACTGCAATACTGCACACCACTTATAAACTTTGTAATTCGTTTCTATATCACATATTAAATAAAGACTTTTTTAATTTTCTTCGCAATGCGTACAAATAATTACGTATTTACCAAAGTTTGACGTCACGCCTACGCCATGACACCTGCGAGCTGTTTTGGCACAGATATTAAATATTTTTTGAAAAATGGCTTTAATCTTCGTTAAATTTAAGTATATTACCGAAATATAGGGTTTTTCTTGTATAGTAAACGTATACACACATTATGGAAGAGAATTTCAAAATCTTTCGTCATGCCTATTGGAAAACAGCCAAAGAATCGGACAACGCGTCTTAGAATAATTTTCTAATAATTTTTTGCCTTATATAGCCTTATATGTATTATGTTATCTGTAACAGTTGCTGTCAACGTCATATTTTTGGCATTTTTGCTACATTTACATTACATTGAGCAATTGTCGATTGTCGCGTTTTCGATAAGAAGACAATGCAATAAAAACAATCAATTATCTGCGAACTTTAATTAGAGCCAGTTTTATAAATTGAATTTGTAAAAGCACTATCCCTGCTGTAAGCAGTTCAACGATAAAATGTCTGATAACGATGATGATTATATGTGCGAAGAAGAAGAAGATTATGGCCTGGTACGATGATATTTCATATTTCGCATTTTTCAATGTTACTACACTCAGTTATGTTGAATATAACGTAATTGTTGTAAATTTGATCTTTATATATTAGCATGCATTAATAGTTTTATGTTTTAAACGTATACATCACAGGAGTATCAGAATCATGGGTATCCACCCACCTGGATCCGTACGAAGTTAGATCCATGCCGGTTGGAAGCACTGATTCCTGAATCTGATACTTCTTATCGATACTCTACATTACATCTTATTTTGACCCTATCTTATATTGTTTGAGCTATTTTCTTTGTACAAATATATTAATTTGTGAACTTGGATTCATATTTTGTGTAAAATTTTAGGAGTATTCTGAAGACAGTAATTCGGAGCCAGATGTGGACCTTGAGAACCAATACTACAACAGTAAAGCATTAAAGGAAGATGAGCCAGCTGCTGCTCTGCTCAGTTTCCAAAAAGTGCTTGAGCTTGAAGGTGGTGATAAAGGAGAATGGGGCTTCAAAGCACTTAA
>CAJQZN010040043.1:45247-59243 GCA_907164685.1 Colias eurytheme
CCCGCGCGGCACTTGCCGTGCGCCAGCCGCGCCAGCGACCGCACCTCGCGCGCACAAACGCGCCCGTGTGCCGTGTATTGGATCGTCTGCCACGTAACAACATAACTAACATTTTTGACGTGACGACGTCTTATAATTCGATAGAGCCGGCTGCACGCACGAAAAAACATGACTCATGCGGCGTTACCTCGCTCTGAGGCGTTCCATGTAAGGCTTGAAGTGCAATTGAGAGCGCGGAACGAGCGACAAAGAAGCACAATCTGCTGTTGTCACGTTCAACTATCGTCAGTAAACCGACTTTACAGACAACCAATTTTTTTTATACGTGAGTTTCAAATAGTTATTTGCCTCATCCAACTTATACACCCATAATACGGCATAAAAATTATAATTTTAATAAACTCTCGATAATCTGAACTAGTTGATTGGTAGAGATCATGAGATGACATAAATAGATACAGTTTTAAAGTATTATAATGAAGCCTATCGCTGTTTCAAATGTTACACAAAGTTATTTAACTAACTCTTTTTTTTAATAAAATGCGACAATAACTACCAAAAGATAGTAAACACTTTTCCGACACATAATAGAAACTGAAAAAAAAAATTTACTCGTAAATAAGTCCACCAAACAAATTTACCAACTATCCTTAGTTACCTCGGTAAGCGACGCTCTCGTGCACTTGAGAGCGGTGCGCGAATTGTTCGCAATGTGCGCGGTGAGCGCGATGCTCTGGCCGGGCACGTACGCGCCGCGGTCGAGCGACACGCGGCAGCTCACCGAGCCACCGCCTACGCACCCCACACCGAGCTTGTGCTCGACGTTTAGCTCGAACTCTTGCTGCAATTTGAGGAAAAAATTGTTTTGGGAATATCTGCAGCAAGAAACAGATGTTTACAAGACGTCCATTACACCTAGACATGGACTTCCTTAAAATTAACGCACACAGCTGCTAACCGACCCGTTTTCCTTGCACCCCACTCCACCCCAATCACAAATTAATTCTGGGAAAAGTGACAGGAAGAACTGATATTGATATCTGTAATAGGACTTCCAATTCTACTAATCAGGGACGTAATCTTAAATTAAAATGGAAACAATTTATTTTTAATTTATATCAGGTTAATTAATTTGCACGATTTTCCTGTTCTATAATAGTTATAGAAGATACATCATACACGCCGCAACGCGCGCGTTGGAATTCGGGTGAAATAAATTAGCTTGCAGCATTTTTCAACTATGTAATTTTAATCAATTACTCGTTTTAATACACGCACTAAAAATTCCGAAGACGCACTGTCGATATTACTTAAAGCCTAGTATAGTAATTAGTATTGGAATCAATTTACAATGGAATCACAGTAATTAGTATTAGCTGTGTTAAAGCCACACCACGGTTCATTGGCATCATTATTATTTTATGAGAGCATTGAAAATTCTACTTTCAAAAATGAAATATAATATTGTATTCTTTATTGGCTCTTTATGCTCAATGAAAATTCTTTAAAAACCAAACTATTGAATAGCTCTTAACAAAAAAATGTCAATCAATTTCAATCATGTCTAGACGCTATTAATAACAATAGAATGGTGACTAAGAACGCATCATAGTGCAATAACGACTGAATGTATTAACGCTAATGACATGCAACACAAAGTCAAATGACTTTCACTGTTTCCTCAAGCAGGTGTGCATTATTGTTATATAATCAGCATAATGTTCAGTGGAATACCTTCCTTGAAACTCTGAAAGCTATAAAAAATATGCAAAAAATGTTTTGGAGAATGCGCGTCGGGCGACTATCACTAACAATCCCATAGCTATAGCTACGTATTCTTTAGCTACTATACTATCTGAGGCAGGCTTTTCGATTAACATATGTGTATATTTCCGTGCTTAATAACATAAACTTAACATAACGTAAACATTACTTTAATGTGTTCAATTAAACAATAAATATTACAACTTAAATACACATTTTAGCACCACATAATTTTATTACATTTAAAATCTATGATATAAGCTTAATATAAGATACCGAAGGCACAACACAACACTTATTAAAATCCCTCATATAAAAAAGCAACATTCATACTCACAGAAAGCACAGGGGGCTCCAAATTAAGATCAATCGGGTTCATAACAATGAACACTTGCTGGTTCTTGTGCGTCAAGCCATTGGGTTCCCGCAGCGCTGCCTTACAGTAGTACTGGACCCAACCGTGAGTTCCGAGAAATGTGGAGGGCAAGCCCATTGGGAGGCCTAATTTGAAGGGAAAGCTGTGGATGCCTGGCGACAAGACTGATGCGCTGTGACCTATTGGAATGGAGTAAAAATGTAATATGTTTCAGAATACTGTACGCTCAAAGATCGAAGCGCCCATTGGACGAAAAATTAGCTTACAAGTTACAACACGTCGTGGGCACAAAGATCCACAACGCGAAGTGCGTTTTATGCCCGAAAACTAAACGCGTTGTTACAATCATAGAAAGAACACGGCGAAATCATGTCCGGTCGACCTAGCGTTCGTTGGGTCGTGAACGTTTTCATGAGCCATATCACAAATTACGCGAAGTGATTTTTTTGTGACCACAACACGTTGTGCGCTATTTGCTATTTTCGCTTGTATGTGATAACAATTTTCTAGCAGAACAATGAATAGGTTGGCTACAACAACTACAATGTAATATTTTCATTCTAACTTCCTGAAATAGTATACACTTGCATGTCCTTCATGGTATTGCAATGGTATTGTTCTTAATACAAATTTTAATCTCTTATTATATCTCCTAGCAAATCCATGCTAAATGTAAAAATCAGTTCAGTTATTAATCTGTTACACAGTTACAGCATAATATAAGTATGGATAAGTAGAACAGACAGTGTTGTGTTTCATACTTCATGGAACAATTATAAAATAATGTGCTTGAATAATAGAGGAAAAGCATCATAATATGATACTAGTATATTATACTAGTGTTATTATAAAATACTTCATGAAATAACTCCCTCTAAGATCATTAAACCACTGAGCATAACATATTACATATAGTTATGTTATAGTATTTGAAATGAATTATGTTTGAAATTTTTCAGTTCTCAGGAAAATATGTCTTATTAAAATTAATTTGCTTATTGTTCTCACATAATTTTCACACAAAATATAATTCATAAATGTGAACAAGGAATCAAAAATAAATGAATGACCTTTTGTTTGCTTTCCAGATTGATTTCTCTAGCATTATTAAAATTTGCCAAATTATTTCTGATCTGTGTTGATAAAAATAACAATTTCCCTGCTGATTACTTAAATCTGATTGCCTGTTACCTACATAATTATATAACCATTAATTACTAGTGATTATTATTTATTATACCTACAATATCAGTTAGTAGTCATTAACTCTTACATAAAAGAGTTATATTTTTATAAATAAATTGTACCAGGTTCTCCCAAAAGTCTCATTCTGAAGTCTATGTAGTTCTCTTTATCAAAGAGCCTCTCGTGCCGACCAGACCCCACCCTAACCACACCTTCGCCAATTACATGGAAGTGGAGCCCTGGAAGTAAAATTGTTTTCATGTAAATCTATTACATATCTGCATATAGACATAAACTATAATTTTCTTGCCTTAACTATTTCATAAATAGGATACTTTTAATACTTTGTTGAAACAAACTAAATTAAAGTTTTAAACATCATCACAAACTTTTTATCTTATATATAAAATTCTCGTGTCACAATGTTAGTCTGCATACTCCTCCGAAACGGGTGGACCGATTCTCATGAAATTTTCTGTGCATATCGGGTAAGTCTGAGAATCGGCCAACATCTATTTTTCATATGTACCACGGGCTCAGCCGGGGCGGACCGCTAGTTTTCTTATAAGAATCCTTTTATCCTTTACAAAAATGAAAAAACCATCTAAGTATAGTAGTAATTATTTAACCTACTACATATACTACCATGTTGAGCCCATAAGTTAATTATATTTTATGGCCAATCTCTAAACTAGTTAGCCTTCTTCCGCCCACATTACAAGAATTGAAAGAAGTTTAACAATATCTATTATAATTATTTTTTATGTCCTATTAAAGTTATCTACATACACACACATTTAAAAATGATAATTTGGATGTAGTGTCATTAATTATTAGTTTTCTTACCCAAAACAGGAGTGTCATCTTGCAATTCCATTAACACCTTTCCTGATAAGAATTGACCAGGAAAATATAACAAAGAAGTATTATCAAACACTATCAAAAACTTTAACAATTTTCTCGGCATTTTTATGTTTTATAATTGTAAGCTCACAGAAAGTTTAATTCTTTGCCTCACTTATTTACTTTAATAATATTAATTGTATAAATGCATTACAATGCTTTGTTTAATAACACTATCGTTTTAAGTAGTATTTGTTAAGAAACACTTTTTAGGAGAAACTTAAATTATTATCTCATGCACGTACGATGACATTATTTAAATTAAACATCTCAAGTCCACTTGTAGGTGGGAATTGAGAAACACTGAGTGAATAGTGAAGGCCAACCAATTCTTATGTAAATTACTCGAAAAAGTATGGTTTTTGAAATCCTATAATATTCAAATAAGAATATTGTAATAAATTCTATTAAAAACTACAATATCAGCACTTCACTTTAATATAGAAAAAGTTTATAAAACTTATAATAAACTTCGAAGAGACTCGCGTTAATAAAAACTTGTTTAACTCGTCAATGTCAGATGTCACGGTGACTTTTTTGACTTGAATGACATAATCCGACATACACCGCAGACGTCGGACACAAAAAGAAATCGGCGTACGACACAGAGCAAGTAGGTAATGGCGTACCATAAGGGTCAGCTCACACCGAGACGCGACGCGGCGCGACGCTGCGCGCACTTTTTTCATAGAGCGACTCAGAATATACTTTATTCACTACACGAAAAGATACACATTGCTACGCCGCGAGGCACCTCGAGGCGCAGAGCTGCGTGGTGCAACGTAATCTGAATTCTCACAATGTAATGTGTATCTTTTCGTGTAGTGAATAAAGTATATTCTGAGTCGCTCTATGAAAAAAGTGCGCGCAGCGTCGCGCCGCGTCGCGTCTCGGTGTGAGCTGACCCTAAGGCGTACGATAGAAATCAGAACTTGCTGCATCATGCGCCGGTTGAAACAAGTAGCTAGAGTTAAGTGAAGACGTGAAGTCACCTGGTTATCGTTAATAAAACAATAATTTTAATCAGATTCTATTCTCAAGCTGTTAGCTGATGCAGCTTGTACAACAAATATTATTTAGGCAGCTGGTAATTTTAAATCACATTTTAAATATGTCTAGATTTATTAAGTACTGATATAAAAATGTACTAAAACTTGATACGCAAACTTCCCACACCACTCTACTTTTTGGCCAAGAAGTTTGCCGGGCGCGCACTTGCTCTGTGCGCAGTAGTTATGATGTCAAAGCGACATTGACACACGAACATATTGTTTTGAATTTTGACGGCACTACCTACATGACATTAGCTGTGGACATTAGTGGAATTAATGTTTGACGGTTAATTTGTTTACTTGTGTTTTTCGTTTTGTCGTTAAAAATTCTGCGATACAAATATTATATACCATCACAATGCCGAGTGAAATGATAACGCTTCAGCTTGGCCAATGCGGCAATCAAAGTAATATTACATTCTCATTTGCGAGTGTTCGTTTCGCACCAATGTGTTCAAATTTGAAATTTTATTTGCAGTCGGTTTCGAGTTTTGGAAGCAACTATGCATAGAACACGGTATATCCCCGGAAGGCATATTGGAAGAGTTTGCTTCGGCTGGCTCTGATCGTAAAGATGTATTCTTCTACCAAGCTGACGACGACCACTACATACCCAGAGCAGTACTTTTGGATTTGGAACCTCGTGTTATCCATACTATTATGAATTCACCGTATGCTAAGGTTTGCGATCAAATACTAATACTGCATCACTGCCATGTAAATCTTTGATATAAAATTGACAAGGATGTGATCTGATTGATCAACACTTTATGTTAATGTCGAGTCTTCAATTTAACTTTATATAAAACTGATTGGTGATACAATAAAAAGACTTATTTTCAAGACACAAAAAACAGAATCCTTTATAAAATCAATTCACTGAATTTTATTAATAACTAGCGGTCCGCCCCGGCTTCGCCCGTGGTACATATCTACGTTTTCTCTACATAAGAACCATCCTCATACTTCAAGGAATATAATAAAAAAAGAATTATCCAAATCGGTTCAGCCCTTCTCGAGTTATGCGCTTACCAACACATTTTGCGATTCATTTTTATATATAAGAAGATTTTTATGTATTTGTTACTATATCCACATTTATTTCAGTTATACAATCCAGAAAATGTATACTTATCCAAGCATGGTGGTGGAGCTGGTAACAACTGGGCATCTGGATATGCTCAAGGAGAGAAACTGAATGAAGAAGTGTTTGATATTATCAATAGAGAGGCAGACGGCAGTGATAATTTAGAGGTATAATTACTAAAGCAAATATCTAAGTTAAGCTTTTAGTATGGAAACTTGATAGCCAACATACTTACATTTTTGAAGTGAAAACTTCTTTAGCGGCGTTGAGCACTTTTTCTGTAATGGGTATAAAATCTTAAACTCGCGTCAGGACACGTGACCTGATCGAAAAAGCGTAAGACAGATGGATATTAAACATGCTCAATGTTGATAATCAAGATTTCACTTCTGCCGGCACTCCCGGAGTTTTTTTTTTAATATATGTTGACATAATACCAAACAAATCACAAGCTCTGCAAAAATATTAACTTTTCCCGCAATTTATAAACTTAACATACGATCTTGCATGCCAGTTTCATTATGATAGATTAACTTAAAACATAAAATTCCGAAAAATAAAAATAGATTAAATTAATAATTTAAAAAATTAAAAATACATTAAATTTTAAATAATTTTCCTGCCTGCAAAATGTCTCATATTTAAATGCTTTCTTCAACAGGGCTTTGTATTATGTCACTCAATAGCTGGAGGCACAGGGTCTGGAATGGGGTCAAATATATTGGAGCATCTGTCAGACAGATTTCCCAAGAAACTGGTGCAAACTTACAGTGTCTTCCCTAATTTGGATGAAATAAGGTATAATAAATTGCATTCTATCAAATATTACATGTGTATTATAGTAATTTTTTTAGCATTGTAGCTAGTTTCAAGTTGATAAATTTACCAAAATAATGAATGAATGAATGAATAAATACTTTATTTGCACCAGAAACAAAATAATAACAAAAAACACAGACAATAGAAAAACGTACAAAAAAATAACATTTTTTCCACTACATATTTATTTAAACTTTTTTCTAAATTTAAATATTTTAATGATTCAATATAATAATGTAATACCTAGACTGAAAATGATATTTTTTCATGATATCATGTGAACTATAAAAAAAATATTGTCTATAAAATAAAAAAAAAATATTTTTATTCCAGTGACGTAGTAGTACAGCCATACAACTCACTCCTCACGCTCAAGAGGCTCACAGAGAGCGCAGATTGTGTGATGGTACTGGACAACACTGCGCTCAATCGTATCGCTAGTGACCGATTGCATATACAGAACCCGTCTTTTGCACAAATAAACACTCTTGTATCTACTATTATGAGCGCCAGTACAGCTACTTTGAGGTATGATGTAATTGCATTTTATATTTTAGGCTTAGACTTAGTCTTTATTTGGCATATAGTAAAAAAGCATTGTAACATGATATGCTGTACAACATTTTCAACATCTAAAAAGGTTGAATTTAAAAGTTCTTATCTTTGTGTTTTTCAAAAAAAAATATAAATCTATGTATCTATATACAACTTCTCAACATTGCCCGTCGATGCTTTACGAAAACCATATTTTTTTAGTTATAAGAATAACACCTCCACATACATTAAAAAATACCAATTCAAATTTCATTGTTTTTCTCAGGTATCCATCATACATGAACAATGATCTGATCAGTCTAGTCGCGCCACTGATTCCGACACCAAGACTGCACTTCTTAATGACTGGCTACACGCCACTGTCTGCAGACCATGAACTGAACACTGTAAGTTGATATCAAAAACATGACGTGTTTTTTTTTCTATTTGAAAAAATAGTAATTAAAATGTCGATCTAGTCTTTTATAATAAGAGGTTTAAAGTTCTTTGTTCTTTGTATTAGTAATAAGTAAAAAAAATAGAAATACATTTAAATGTCCCCAAGAGCAACTAAAAAACTATCAAATATAAATATTTAAGCTACTTAATTAAACAGAAAAATAATTTTATAAACAAAGGAGAAGAAGGAAGGAAAAGTAATTTTATTTTTAAAAAAATTGGTTGTCTGTAAAGTCGGTTTACTGACGACAGTTGAACGTGACAACATCCGATTGTGCTTCTCGCTCGTTCCGCGTTCTCGCTTCCACTTCCAGCGTTACATGGAATGCCTCAGAGCGAGGTAACGCCGCATGAGTCATGTTTTTTCGTGCGTGCAGCCGGCTCTATCGAATAATTATAAGACGTTGTCATGTCAAAAATATTTATTTCTCTCATTAGGCGCCGAAAATCCGCAAAACCACAGTCCTAGATGTGATGCAGCGCCTCCTCCAGCCCAAGAACATGATGGTGTCCCTCAGTCCTGACCGCGCTAATCAACACTGCTATATATCTATTTTAAACATCATTCAGGTATTATTAGTATTGTGTTTAATCTGTCTAGCCCCGGAACCACAGACACAATAGAAAATCTATTGTGTCTGGGACCGATCGGGCCCCTTGGGGCTTAATGGGTTAAACATGATTTAGGTATTATTATATCATAGAAATCTAAATAACAAGACACATAGAAGTGCTAAAATGTCATAATTCGTATGAAAACCGCTGTCGCCAAAATCAACACATTCAAACCAAAAGCTAAACAGTACACACAAGTAAACTATGCCTTTTATTGGACAGCTTGATTTTAGTGAAAACTAACTTATCTATTAAATTAAGCTTTTGAATATGTATCCTAACGCACGAATTTACGGTTTATTTTAGAATAACATCCCTAAGTATATGAGACTTTTTGCTCCAATACGAACAAACGTGATAATAAGAATGGTCGACTGTGTCATTCATTGTTATTTCGATTACTATGGTGACGCTCGTAATACTTGTAAATATTCTATAATTTTAAGGAAAAACGGCATTATTTCTAAAAAAAAATATTTTCCGATGAAATATTATTCCTTTATAAGTATAATTACAACTTGTGGAAGAATTTCCGCAATGGGAATTGCTGAAACACACCATGTATACACTCATACGTCTCCAGAGCAACTGAACAGTGACGAATGCACTGGTGTTGTGCAAATCACCTGAGTGGCGACAAGGTCACGCACGCTTACGACTTCTAGTGTCTTGTTATTTAGATTTCTATGTATTATATAGTATTGCGCGTGTGTGCGGCTAGCCACAAAATGATTTTTTTATCAATATTATTTAAAAACTACTAGGTCTAATTTGTCAATATCACATATATACTTTTAGGTCAAATTTTGTCAATATCGCTTATAAACTTCGTTAAATATCACTCAAAAACTTCCAAGTTTAAATTGTCAATACCATTCAAAAAGTCTTGATCTTCCAGTTATATTTCGCCATATCACTAAAAACTCCAATTTTTTCAATATCATTTAAAATAGGGAGAAGTGGACTGAGGCCTCTGCCCCGCAGTGGGATAGTTATGGCTGATAATAATAATAATTTAAAATATCGCAGGGTGAAGTGGACCCCTCGCAAGTGCACAAGTCCCTTCAACGGATCCGTGAACGCAAATTAGCATCGTTCATCCCGTGGGGCCCCGCGTCCATACAAGTGGCTCTGTCTCGCCGCTCGCCCTACGTGACCTCTTCGCACAAGGTCTCCGGCCTGCTGCTGGCCAATCACACTAATATATCTTCGGTGAGTGTTGTATTTAGAACTTTTAAGCTATTTTTAATTAAGTTGGTTCAACTAAGAATAGGTTGGTAACGTGTGAAATTTTTTTTTTTTTTGAAAGCCTTTTTGCATTTGAATAATGGTTTATTTTCCTGACTCGGTCATTAAATTTAAGTTATAAATTAATTTTAATATAATTTCGGGAACTGTTGTAAATAAATTGCTGTACCGCTTTTATTTACAAATTCATACTATAAATTTATAAAGAAAAGAAAAAATTCGATCACGAGGCGGGACTCGAACCCGCATCCTTTCGCGCCATTCCGGGGCGGATGCCTGACCAACTCAGCCACTCGTGACCCGCCAGAGCAATCGAATTTATTCTATTCTTTCAGTTTTATGTGTCTTAGGGACACACCGCGCGCCATCTATTGACAAATGACGTCATAATATGGCGCAAATTCGATCCTATTCTTAGTTGTATCAGATAATAATTTTAATATTTTGAAGTGAAAACTTCTTTAGCGGCGTGGGGTATAAAATCTTAAACTCGCGTCAGGACACGTGGCTTGATCGAAAAAGCGTAAGACGGACTTTTTTTTTTAGCTTTTATATTCCATGCGTAAGACGGATACCATTCCAAAATATCAAACATGCTGAACGTTAATAATCAAGTTTTCACTTCTGCCGGCACTCCCGGAGTGCAACTCGTCTTTTTTTTAGCCCTTATATTCCATGCGTTAGACGGATACCATTCCAAAATATCAAACATGCTGAACGTTAATAATCAAGTTTTTACTTCTGCCGGCACTCCCGGAGTGCAACCCGTCTTTTTTTTTATGTATCTCTAATACAACTGTTATATCCCACAGCTGTTCGACCGGTGCCTGCAGCAGTTCGACAAGCTGCGCAAGCGCGAGGCGTTCATCGACGTGTTCCGCAAGGAGCCGATGTTCAAGGACTCGCTGGAGGAGTTCGACGAGTCGCGCGCGGTGGTGGACGAGCTCGTGCGCGAGTACCAGGCGGCCGCCACGCCGGACTACGTGCACTGGAACCCGGGTGAAGCAATATAAAAACTTAAACCCCCGGTTTTTTGAGTATATCTCGAAAACTGAGGGTGTTAAAAAAAATTGATATGAAATAACGATGATTAAAAAAAAGAAACCCAAAAACCTTTTTCGGTCAGATTAAGAGAACCCACCAACATTTTTGTCAGATTAAAAAAAATATGCTTTCAGGATACCGAGATAAACCTCCCCTATGAAAATCTGACGCGCTCGAGTATTTCAAAAAGACTTATTTTTTTGCATTTTCATAAATTCATCGTAACTTATCGTCACGCCGAAATCGTCAGTTTTTTAAGGGGAGCTTCCTTGGGGCCTACTTAACACTCCTTCCGAAAATCTGACGCGCTCGAGTAATTTTTTTTTTTTGTGCATTTTTGACTAATTTATATGCCTAGCCCCACCACGCAAACCGGCAGATTAGTATACCGTTGTTATCAGAGGCACTTGGGGCATACGTAGTATGAATATCTGACGCGCTCGAGCATGCCCAAGTAACTGTTTTTTTTTACATTTTTGAAGAACCGTACACGCCAAACCCACCGCTAAAATGGTTTTTACCATACAAGCTTTTCTTTTCGAAATTATTTTATCTTTCGATTTTGATAAGTCTCGACGGCGCCGTCGAATTACGGAATTTAGCTACCTCGCCTTCACTAACTATAAACACTATGCACTGCCTAGTGTGTGTTCATAGACAAAGACCGAGTTGGCTGGCTACAGTAGTATTGAGACTAAATTTGCTTCGAACCTACTAGTTCTGCTGCACCCCATGAGTAGATAAAATGTAAATGAGTAGAAACAAAGCTTTTTAAGAATGTGCAAAATTCTTACCTATATTTACAGGGTTGTTCGTTATTTCCTTGTCATATGGTAAACAAGTATTTTAAAGTGAAAACATTTGAAATATGTATTTTCGTTACAGAGAGCAATCAGATATAATATTGACTTCTGAAGCCAAGGACACAAAGCTTCCATGAAGGCATTCCAAAGGAGACTGATGCCGAAGTATTCTCAGTGAAGAAGTGCCATTGTGTTATTATTCTCGAATTTGTTAAACCCTCTCGCCTGTAGTTGTAAATAATAAGTATTTTATTGCCATTACTCATTAGTTGCGTTATTCACTAACATGACACTAGTTTTTAATTAAAGGATATCAATTTATTAAGGCTTAGGTTTAGGACAACCTTAAAAAACAAGTAATGATTCCTACAAAAATAAGTATTAAAGATCTGAACATTTTAATTGTACATAACTTCATGTGAATATTTAGGAACTGGATCAAAATAAAAGCCATAAATTTTTACCAAGTATTTATTTTTTAAGTCTTCATAAGTCTAAATCTCAACATTCCTTTCATCTCTGTGCCAAGTGATAGCATCCAACCCTGATACATAACACACTAGTGATGCACTTTATTTCAAAATTCTACTGCTGTGATATTGTCATTTTCGAAACAAATAAAGCTGTGAAACATAAGCTAACTGAATTTATCAAAAACTTAACTTGGTACAATTAATTAGAAGTAAAAATTACAATTCTTTAGGCTTAGTACCTCATTTCACAGCATTTGTGTTTAACAACTGTATCAAAACATATAATGTTTTTCACAGCAGATCTTAAATCCAATTCTTGTCAATATCACTACATTTCTCACTATTGTTACACTAAACATTTGAAGCATTCTGTAAAACATGATACGACATCTAATCCATGTTTTCTAATCTACAATATTTTCCCCATTATATACATGTTGATACATGGATATAGTTTAACTACAATATGGCAAAAATAATATAGTGATGTATATGAACCTATAGGATATGACATGGTATCAGTAGCATTAAAAAGTAGAGCAATATTGTAACATGAACCTTTAGATATAAAACCATTGTTATTTCTAAACATTTTTATATGGCATAAAATATACTAACACTAGTTGATATATTATGCAGGAGGAACAAAGTATTTGCAGCACAATAATCACTCATTCACTCATGCAATGTTTTAACCTAATTTTTATACATAAATATAACAGTTGTTCTTATAAAAATTTTGTTTTATTACCAACATCACAATATATAAGAACCAAAAAAAACAATTAGTGCAATGTGTTAGCAACTAATGTTGGAAAAAATGTGCCAACATCCAAAGCGTAATGTAAGAAATTATGGCCTTCAATGTAAACCAATAATTGTAAGTTGTCCCTAAGAAACTATTCATCAAAATATGAGATTTTTGAAAATTTATAAAAATCATTGTGTACTAAATGAAATGATAAATTATTGAATCCAAAATACAATTAAGTGTACAGATATTAAAATGTAGTATGATACATTGAATTAACAAAATTTCAGGTAATAATTCTAGTAATAAAAATTATAATAATGAAAAAACAGTGCGACCGACCACATAGTTACAATGCAAGTTACATATCTATGAGGCCACGGTTTTTAGTCTGCTGGCAAGGCTAGGAGGTCTGGCTAGATGGCTGGAATTTAGGCTGAATGATGGACGTCTTCCGCAGCGGCACAGTGTCTGGGGTGGGAATAGCATCCCCAGTGGGCAGTTTGGCCGGAACTGCGGGAGCTTTGAAAGGCGCCGCTAAGTTCGCAGGCCTTTGTTTCGCCATTTGATAGTCACCGGAGTCAAAAAACTTTTGCTGAAATAAAATATGAGCAGGTATTAAAATGGGCCACTCAATATAGGCTACTAGCGGTCCGCCCTGGCTTCGCCCATGGTACATATTTCGCAATAAAAGGTAGCGTATGTTCTTTCTGGGGGTCTAAAGATTATCTGTGCCAAATTTCATCAAAATCGGTCCAGTAGTTTATGAGCCTATTCATTACAATCAAACAAACAAAGTTTTCCTCTTTATAATATTAGTGTAGATAGGTATGTTAGATCAAATCAGCTAATTGTATCCATCTGAATGTAGATTTGTTAACTA
>CAJQZN010040044.1:0-13246 GCA_907164685.1 Colias eurytheme
TAAGATTTATAAGTTTTCATTGTCTTGATAATATTTCCGCATACGCAATATTCACGTTGTTCGTGGAATTTCATAAAAAAAAACTGAGAAAATTTTGCAAATAGGTACATATTTCAAGAATTAATGATTTAACTGAATTGAATGTTATTTAAAGTGACATATAAATAAAGCTAAAGAAAATTGAAATGATTATTATTAAGGTATAAACTATAAAGTATCTAGTAGATAGTGATATTGATATTTGAAAATTGTATAAAATTGACTGCATATTTTTGCTTGCAATCTAAAAAAATCTTTTTGTAAAAATGTAGAGTCAACGTGTTTGTGCTTGCTATTACCGAACCAAAGTTCCATTCCAATATTAAAGAAATTCCGTAACACTCTTTTCATATAAAATTTTATAAAATATGTCAAGCCGATCCAAGAAGTATAATAATTAATTTTATTAATTACTTACTATAGAGATAAATAGATAAAAATGATACTTTGGTTTTGTAACAATAGGACTAAAGGGTCTTCCAATCGTAAATACTTTTTAAAACCTTTGGTCTATAATACAACAGAATTAGAGCATACGACTCAGTGGTGCGTTGTATGTTACACGCAGGTTGCAGGTTCAAGGCCGTTCGTTAAGTTTGCAGAAAAAGAAGTACATACTTATATAAATTGCCTTGATTTCATACATAAAATTATTTTTAGTATACTTTACTAAGTTTATACGCTAGTTTTGAGTTTGAGTTTAAACTTAACAAATATTTGTGATTTTGTATGTATGTTTGAAATATTTTCACATCACATAAAAACTAGGTACTTGGCCGATTTTAAAAATTCTTTCACAGGCTGAAAGTGAAAGCATCGTTTTTCCTATGTCACATAGGTTTTATTTTATGAAGTGTTATTGGGTAAGCCCAGGCGGAGCAGGGACGAGCGGCCAGTTATAACAAAACAGGAGTAGAAATAGTATGAATACTGATTTCCGAATCGGTGGTAAATGTTAAAATATGTTATGATGATTCAAAAGTGCTTCTAGAAGAAGTCTAATTGAATAAATAAATGTTTGAGTAATGTATAAAGCATATCACTACCATTCACTGCGATCAACGAAAAAATGTTGCAAGAATAATAAAAAATATTTCATTTGCACATAACGTTACGTGTGTCAACTGCAACTACTACGTTAATAAATATATAATATACGTGGTAATAATGCTGTGACCTTAGGCTGACCTCTAGCAGAAAACCACTAAAACATTCTATTGTTTCGCGTAATTAGCGTTAATTAATTATCTACAAGTATGAGTATAATTACAAGGGACTTTCACAGGTTGCTTATTTTTATAGGAAATCCTGGCAATATTAATTAAAGGACGATTAAATAAGGTTTATAGACAATTGAATAACATTATAATAAATGTGATATCGCGTATTATTAGCTGTATAAAATGCATGTGAATCTTAATTTGTAACAATGTATTATTGTTTAATTAAGATACTAATCGTATAACAATAGATTTATTTTTGTGGAAATTTCGGAAAAACACGGTCAGCAGCTAGTTTTATGTCTAGTAGCATCGTACCTCCCGAGCAAATAAACAGATTTGAGCTGTTAGATTTATCAGCAAGAGGCTGTTATCTTCTTATATATAAAAATGAATCGCAAAATGTGTTGGTAAGCGCATAACTCGAGAACGGCTGAACCGATTTCGATAATTCTTTTTTTATTATATTCCTTGAAGTACGAGGATGGTTTTTATGTAGAGAAAACGTAAATATGTACCACGGGCGAAGCCGGGGCGGACCGCTAGTTTATAATAAATTACAATTGGTCGTGTTTCTTATATCACACTTTTATTAGCTTCACCTGTATGTTAGACTCGATTTTGACCCACTTTAAACGGCAGATTTAATTCAAACTTGTACATTTATCAAGAATCAGTGAAAATACAATAATTTTATGAGTTGAAGTTTTTTTTTTACTAGATTAATTCTTTTTAATACAAATTATATTATCTTGGTACCTATATTCACAGTTGCAGTAATCAGTCATGGTTTTTCATGTTACACAATAAATTAATAATCTACGCAGTGAATGAATCAGAGTAACAAATGACAATAATAATTGTTGTAATATTGTCTACGGAAAAGCCTACAACATAATTGGTGTAATAACTTCTCACGTTATGTTTCGCTTCATTGAGCAGTTATATTTTATCGTGGCCTTGACAATGTAATTGTTATGAGTGACTCACGGTGTACTTTCGGTTTGAAAATGTTTTGTTTAGTTGCTATTTGTATTTGCGATCTACATAATATACCTATAGTAATTTGAGATGTTTGAGTTTTGAGTTAGAGTTCGATAGAGTTGTCTTTGTAATTTGCCCCGCGGTTTTATCCACATTGTTATGTTGGTCTTAGTGTGATAATATATTATAGCCTATAACCTTCCTCGATAAATGGGCTAACGCTATAATTTTTTTTAATAGGTTCCTGAGATTAGCGCGTTCAAGCAAACAGACTCTTGAGCTTTATATATTAGTATATATAATAGACTTATCTGTCATTTTGTTTGTTTAGCAATGCAGATATTATATATCAAAATAATATGTGTACAATAGCATGTAGAATTTTTAAAATATATTCCAATAATAACATTATCCCAGAATTAGGGTGCACTCACACACATCAGTCACCGTCAAGTCACCGATGACTGATCGGTGACGGTTTGTGTACGTATCCACAAACACCAGTCACCGTCATGTTGTCCGTCAGTCACGTCGCCGGTTTGACTGAATCATTGAACACATACATCAGGTTAGTGAGTGATTAGACGTGTGTCACGCTAGAGAACATGTAGCAATTGACGGTAGCACGACGCTGACTGAACTGAGACGTGACGGCACCGGGTGAGTGGGGATAAAAGTATGATACATGTATGGAAAGATTATTTGACGTGCCTGACCGGGGACGTCACTGATAGATTTCGTGCCGGCGACTGTCGTGTGGGAACAGAGTCATACTAGAACTATTGATACATATTTTTTTTTAATCCTGTCCGGTGACGTGCCGTGACGGTGACTGATGTGTGTGAGTGCACCCTTAGACGTGCAGCTGTGCATTTGTGTCCAGTAATTGTTTATTTTTTCTTGTTGTCTTCAAGATTATATCAAGGTTTTTGACCAAATAGGTACAACCCTTCCGGAAAATATTGTGAAAAGAGTTTCAAAATTCGTTTCGGAATTAGGAATTAGTTAGAATACCTATAGAGTATTATACACAATCAGCCGTAAAATACCACTTCCAGGAAACCATGATGAAACTTTTTGTGAAAACCTAAAGCTAGACTTAAGTGTAATAAGTAATAACATCTATTTCCCAATATTTTTATACTAAGATTCAGGAAAATGCTTATCCCTTATTTTCATGTAATTTTCTCCACGTGTAAACATGGGGAAATATAATTATAAAAATATATCCGAAATAGATCGTCAAGGACAAACGGATGTAAAATTAAGCAAAAATAAAACATCTACAAAGAAATTAATTTGTGTTTCAGCAGCTTGATGTAATCCATTTCAATCTGGGGAAGTGCTTTAAGGGCTGGACCTCAAATGAATATTAATTTAGTATTTAAATTGGAAAGGCATCGGGCTAATGTATATGGTAATTCAATTGCGTCTAGATTAATGGATTTTTGGCTTCCCTGTTTCGGAAGCTTGTAAGTCATTGATGTATAGAGTCTATAGAGTGTATTGTTTTGTATAGAAGTGTGCTTATGATGAGTGAGATAAGATTATTTAGAACTTGAATAGGTACATAATTGTACGGGGTTGTAGGGCCCGTACAGAGTAAATAAAGGAATTAAGTACAATAATGGTCTTTATTGCCTTAACTCTATAATATGGTATGGTTAATGGTGATGGTCATGAGCACGCGCGATTGCTGTGGTGTACGAACGCGAACTGGTGAAATATGTATTAAAATGCCGCGTTTCCGCGTAAAACGCTGACAGCGCGCAACGTTATGTACGAAGATCGTACAATAATATTATGTATTATTGTTGAATTTTAAGATGAGTGAGGTTATAGCTAGCTTACCGCCCGCGGCTTCACCCGCTTTGTATAAAACCTAATAAATTATATACTAAAATCTTCCTCTTGAATCACTCTATCTATAAAAAAAACCGCATCAAAATCCGTTGGGTAGTTTTAAAGATTTAAGCATACTAAGGGACATAGGGACATAGGGACAGAGAAAGCGACTTTGTTTTATACTATGTAGTGATGAATGATGATGATGATGAACTTGATTCGTTTTCTTTTGGCAGGCAGAAAACTGTGAGTATCATAAATCTGATAATTGTTACAAAATATAACAAACAAGGCTACTGCTGAAAACCCATTTGTATGCGTAACAATATATTTTACAGGGCAGAGGTCTCTAACCCACGAACTTTGGTACAAGTGCCTAACATTTGGGGGAGCTGATACCAAAATTGGAAGATCTCCTTAAAAGATAGAAGGAATTTATAATGCAATTTGCAACAACTTTCTTTCTGTATCTTTTTATTTGTGAGAGTAGACAAATGAGCTGTTTATTACATAAACATGGACTACGCTAAATAAAGGATATTTTTACATCCTACGCCAATTTTCAATCTGCTCGTTATTAATATTAACTATGTGAATGGATGATCGCTAATATAAATTGAATTTATAACTGATTACCACACTTATTTTAATTATTATGACTTACATAATTTACAAGGTAGGTAATGACTGATTGTATACTTTTTGGACGGTTTCATTTATTTAATGTTCAGTGAATAATCTGTACATATTTAATTTCAGTTATTTTTTCCTGTGTTGTACTTTTTAACATCTTTCTCTTCAAGAAAAGCTAAAACAATGTAATGCGTAAATTAAAAACAGATTAAAGGAAGAAAGAAAAATGTTAGAAAAGTTACACAAACATCAGGTTTCATAAAATAACATTTTCTTTGTCTTTATAATATAATTACTTGAGCGGTTTGTTACAGCTTGTAGTGTCCTTTAATTTGAAGTGAAATCTTGGAAAATACACCTTTCTATAAACCTAGCTGTATGGCGCATACATTTATCTGGTTGTTTTGTATCTATACTAATCTATACTATTATTATAAAACTGAAGAGTTTGTTTGTTTGAACGCGCTGATCTCAGGAAATACTGGTCCGATTTGAAAAATTCTTTCGGTGTTAGATAGCCCATTTATCGAGGAAGGCTATAGGCTATATATCATCACGCTAAGACCAACAGGAGCCGAGCAATGCGGGTAAAACCGCAGGGCACAGCTATTCTTGTATAAGAATAATAAAATACTTTTTGAATAATAGTGAGACTAATTTAATAACTTCAGCGATTTATTTATTTATTATATTTTATTGTACCTAGTGCATTATTCAAAATGCAATCTGCATTATTATTATTTAATATTATTAATATCGATGCAGCAAATACGTATAATGTTAGAGATTTTAAAAGA
Organism: Colias eurytheme; assembly: GCA_907164685.1. Lineage (NCBI taxonomy): Eukaryota > Metazoa > Arthropoda > Insecta > Lepidoptera > Pieridae > Colias > Colias eurytheme. Next base: position 5,519 of record CAJQZN010040044.1, read on the forward strand.
TTTAAGACATTCTTTTGTTTCAATTTTGTTACAAGGTACTTATTATTAAGTTTAGGAGAAGTTACAAGAATGGGAACAATTCTTCGTATTCCTGAAAAAAAAAACAAGAAAAATAAATGCTTTTTATGTATCAATAAAATTTTAACACGACACAGCAATTCTGACGTAGTAGTGTAAGAAAAACCTCTTTATGTTACGAAATAGAAACAAAGGAACCTCAATATGCGTAATTAAGTTCACAATTAGCTATTTAATGTGAATCAACGTACTGTTAACTTATGTTGTAATTATAACCGTCTGTTTAACATTTTTAAATCCTTTCAAACGACCTTCCGTGATTTTAAGGTTAGTTTAACTGGTTAAGATAATATTGTAATTAACTAGGTAATGAGTTTAGGCGTTTTTATTGTATTTGAACTGAACCTGGAAAAAAGCTAAGTGACCGTAATTTACATGCCTTTTATGCAGTACCTCATACTGTTTGTAAGGATCTGATTTTCCACTTAAACTATTGTGTCCTTTCCATGACGTAAATATGTAAACAATGCTTAAGAGAACTCAGTTGTTATGCAATTTTTGATGCAACACAGACAGTTGGGATAAAAAAGAACTGTTACACTCAACAGGTGAAATAATTTTCCTAGTGGGTTAGTTTCTCAGTATTTCTAATTGCTAATTAAAACAGATATCTTATAACTCTATATTTAAAGCTGATCTCTTTATAATTTTATAGACAAGACAAACCTTTTTTTATCTATGAATTTATCTACATTTTTACCAACAATTTGGCAACAAAAGCAAAAGTGAAAATGTATATAATTATGTATTATAATTGTGCGGCCTAAGTTGCGGTTTTTTTATGTAGTGTTTTAGCACTTACGATGTCAGATTAGGCCAGGCTGTCGAGGTTAATGGGTCTTATGTTTGTAAGAAAATACAGTTTTACGTCTTATTTTTTGTGGATAGTAGTCATAAAGAAGTGACATATTTGTGTACTAAGCTCCTTATAAGGGAAAGTATGTTATTAAAAAAATCTGCTTTGATATTTGCAAAATTAAAACATATATATTCTTAAATTCAATTTATAAAGAATAGAAAAAATTCGATCACGAGGCGGGACTCGAACCCGCATCCTTTCGCGCCATTCCGGGGCGGATGCCTGACCAACTCAGCCACTCGTGACCCGCCAGAGCAATCGAATTTTTTCTATTCTTTATAAATTTATATTTATTAAAAAATACCAGAATAAAGCAAACATTATGAAATAATGGGATCAAGGTGTCGAATGTAGACTCAGCAATGTTACACATCTAAGAAGCTAGTGCGAATCGTTGAGAAATTAAAAACATTTTGTATATTATGAAACAGTTTCTGAACTGGTATATATTTATTTATTTCACAACCGACACCAGTAGGCATTAATATGTTTTGTTTCCATAACAACTTTTACGTGCAAAATGATGAAAACAACTTTCAAATGAAGTTCGATTGACATCTGTCATTGTCATGGTTTCATTTACAAAATCGAACATATACCAACAGTAAGATATAACTTGTACTAAAGTAGTAAATTAAAATCAATATCTGTTAAAATTTCATCAAAATGGGTTCACTGCTTGATGAGGAAACATACAAAATTAATTTCGCATTCTTGTAAAACTTTAAATTAATGTCAAATTCATAGCGTTAAATATATTAAGTTTTTAACTTTTCTCGCTTCTTTCACTATACCAATTCGTTTTTACAAACATCTAAAAAGATATAAGTTGCTGAGTTAAAGAATCTACTAGCACTTAGACCAAAGTAAACACTATTTACAAGATAAACCCACCTGTTCTGAGGAGCTCTTTTCTTAACCGCTAAGATAGCGTGTCCTAAGACCAAAGTATTTCAATTCGATAAAAGCCGAAGCCATTCATAACACGTAGTATACGAATAGCCTTTTAAATTTTATAAGAGTTAGATCTTTAAAAGAGAATTTAATAGGAAAAGTTTAGAAAGAAAGAAATCATTTATTCCAACACACATAAACACACAACAATAGCATTGTCAATCTATAGTCTATACTAATATTATAAAGCTGAAGAGTTTGTTTGTTTGTTTAAACGCGCTAATCTCAGGAACTACTGGTCCGATTTGTAAAATTCTTCCGGTGGTAGATAGCCCATACATCAAGGAAGGCTATAAGCTATCATCACGCTAAGACCAACAGGATCGGAGCCACGCGGGTAAAACCTCGGAGCGCAGCTAGTTATAAATAACAGATAATAGAAAACATTCATGCGTGCGCTAAAAAAGGACGGAGATAGACTATAGTCGAAATAAACACAGTTATGAAACGAACAAAGTCACGGGTTCAAGCTAATATATCACTAACAAGAACATAATTTAGTATAACAAATAAAAATTAGGAAAAAAACATATCGAAACAACAAAAAATTATAAGCACTTCAACGCCTTATCTTTAAATAATATAATAATTATATTCTCTAGTGCATACATAATTATATCCAAGTGCTTTAAAATAAACCAACCATCACATCTGATATAATAAAAAAACGGTCAAGCGCGATCGCACTCTTTGTTTCAAGGATCCGTAGGTAAAATTAAATACCTAGCTTATATTTTTTAATGTTTGACCTTAAAATTTAAACTAACTTAATAGAAATGTAACTAAACTGAACTTAATTATAATTAAATCTCGAACGCAAAACTTTTTTTATTTCTGTAAATTTTAAAAAATGTCTTATTAAATTGTCAATTTTTAATCGTTTCCATACAGACGAACTTAAGTACATGAAATGCTAATGTTGAAGTATATTGTGTGCAATTCTATTGGGTTTGACTATTTAACTAATAAGTTTTTAGAATAGATAATGTAGAGAGTATTTCTAATGATACATTTTTATGACCCTGTCTGAAATCAGAAGTCAGGATACCTATTATTCAAAACTCAAACTCAAACATTCATTTATTCAATTAGACTACTATTTAGTAGCACTTTCGAATCGTCATTACATGAGTATTTTTAACATTTACCACCGATTCGGAAAGCAGTATCTATGGAGAAGAATCGGCAAGAAACTCCATAGTTGCAGTTGTATTATTAAAAGAATTTGACTACATAAATATTTATAGGAACAACAATAAACGAAACACAACAACTTATAACGTAAGAAGTCTTTATGCCATAATAAATAGAGCCATGTCACGTAACCCTAAGGGGCAATTTATGTGAAATCTATATATTTTTTGTGTGTTTGTGTATCATTGACCGACAAACACTTGGTTCTCACAAAAAGTGAGGCCGGACTAATTATTTACACACTTACTCATTGTTATGGTTTTGTCAATGTTGTTGCATAATCTGTGCTCTTTGAGGCCATAGACTAAGTAATTGGGATAATAGAGGCGACATAGATACAATGTTTGAATTTTTTTTATTACTAGTAATTTGTGGTTGATTTTTTTTGGTTGTTTGTGCGACGTGCTTATAAAATTGTGGTCGACTGAGAATCAATAACAGATACCTACTGATTTGATTTGATGATACCTACTTTGAAATAAAGTGATGTAAAATTTACGCTGCTAAAATAGGTTTATAGGTAGCATAGTAAAATAGCTAGGTAATGCCTTTTAAATTAAATAGTTAATAATTAATAGTAATTTTTAATTACATTGTAATAAACCTATACATAGGTATATACTTAGAGGAAAGTTTTTTGTTTGTTTACTTGAATTAAATTCCGAAACTGAACCGGTTTTGAAAACCACCACTGCAACTGATCAGAATACTGATTCATAGGCGATTTTGTTTTTATCTCAAGAGTAAACAAACATTGGGAAACCCAATGAATAAATAAATCAGAGAAATGATTCTTACTTAATGTGAAAAGAAGGCTAAAGAATAATATCGGATATTCACAGTTACATAATACACAAATAAACTCGTTAACACAGGCTATTTTTACCCGACTAAAAAAAGAACTAGTTAAAGTATACAATTCATTTTAATTTATTTATATAAAACTGTGTATATAAATAGATTATGAGTTCTTTTTATACTGGGTAAAGCAGCACAACTCCTAAAAAATATAAGTTGTTAAAATTCGTTTCAAATAGGACAAATTATTTATTGCAAGTGAAAATGTTAGTCAGCTCTTGGACTATAAATGTAATTAATCAAAATAATACAGATTTAAGCAATTGGTTTACGAAATAACCAAAGCATATCCTTTTTTGTGATCAACCAAAAAATTATAATGTTTCTTGTTTAGGTAATAACTAGTTATTTTTGAATCAAGATCATATCTAAGTAATTAAGTGATTAACATACAGAACTTGTTAACTTGGAGAATTGAAAAATAATTTCTATTAACAACCAGATAATTATAGTTTTCCTTAACGATTTAAATCTACAAATTAAAACTAGGCAAATGCACAAGATCTCATACCTTTAAATCACTAGCGGTCCGCCCTGGCTTCGTCCGTGGTACATACATAGCCTATAGCGCTCAGGGATCACGTATGGGATATGCCAACGGTGAAATAATTTCTCAAATCGATACAGTTGTTCCTGAGATTAGCACGTGCAAACAAACAAATTTTTGAACTTTATTTTATATAGGATAGATTCTATCACTCTCATAGGACAAAATTAATTTTGGTAGATCTTTTTCGCCTAAAACAAACTATTTTTTTTTATGTTCAAACACTGTTGCGTTTCTTTACGTCACTTTATGTTGTTTCATGGGCCGATTTTTCAATGCTTGGTTAAAACTTATCCGTCCAATAAAGTATTACACGATAATATTGAAATGTCACCTAAACTGTCAAATACGGACAATTCGAATACGTTTTTAAAATCGTTGTTTTATACATTATTCGACGAATAAGTTTTAACCAAGGATTGAAAAATCAGCCCTTATTATTAATATTATTGTATTTATTTTGACAAAAAGACACTTGTTTTTATCTTTTCAATTCATTGATTTATAGCAGTAGGTCTTTAATTTGCATAATAATATTGTTTAAATTCTTTATTAAACATTAACCAAATATAGTCACAAAATATACAGAGAAAAAACAAATAAAACAGTAAGAATGCATACCTAAAAAGGGCGGCCTTATTGATAAAAATCAATGGTATTAAAGAAATATTCAATTATTTTTAAACCTGCATATTTTTACAAATAGTTTAACACATTTTATGCCACATTTAAATTTCCTTCTTCCGGTAACTTATATATTTTACGAATTACTATGTTTCACATGAAACCTGCTCAACTGAATTCGATGAATTTTAGTAGATTAATAGGTTATGTTCGGGAATTATAAATGATTTTATCCTGATAGCAGGCGCTCGAAGTCATGGTCTAAATCTATATTAATCCTGATTTCTCTAATATTTAATTTATATTAAAGGTCAAATAGAAATGAAATAATATATTGAAAATATATTTAATACTTTACGACCGACACTATTACCTTTGGATACAAATAAGAAATCCCAATAATACTTACAAGGTAAATATTAGTTTTGCACGTAAAATAATTCTAAAATATGGGAGTTATTTAGTTCATTTGTAACAAAAAATAGTAATTAATAAAATAACAGAACACAGAATAGATGATAGTGCAATATGTGACCTATAACTTTATATCATAAATCATCTCTATGCGTTCAATCATGTCGATTCGTTTCCGAGGTAATGAAGGGGACGGACTGACAAACAAATACAATGTAATATTACTTTATTATTGTTTACTTGTTAATTTATGTTATAAATGACGAAGTGTGCAAGTTTGTCAGGTTCTCAATTTAAACCTACTAATATTATAAATCTGAAGAGTTTGTTTGTTTGAACGCGCTAATCTCAGTAACCACGGGTCCGATTTGAAAAAATATTTCACTGTTAGATAGTTCATTTATGTAGGAAGGTAGATTATAATCGCACTAAGAAGGCAATAGGAGCACAGCTCTATATAAATTAAAATGGTTTAAAATATCGCTAAAAATTTCATTCATATCATATTTTATAAAATTATGTTGAATTACATGAAATTTATTATAAAATTGTAGAGTAAATTTCTATAACTTAAAATAATAAAATATTATTGACTTCACCTGTATTGAACCTATTATCTCTTGGTAATACACTAATCACTACACGAGGCAATTTCAAACTTTTTATAAGTCATCCGTATTATATTAATAAAAGTTTGAGGGAAAAATTAATATGGAGCATGATTTGCTTCGTGGTTTATGAAATTTAAGACATTACTAAGAATAAGGGCCAAAAAATTACAATTTAGGTTTTTATATGTTCTTGTAAAACCTAGTTTTTTTATTACATACCTTTTATATTGGCGGCTTACGCATGTCAAATTTTATTAAAATAAATACACATGTATTTTTCTTAGAAACGAATAAGTTCTAAATAAATAAATTCGTGCCCGAAAAATAATTACTTTATTGATGTTCAATTTGTTATATAGTGTGATTTGATGAAGTAAAAAACCAGCAAATAATATATTAAAATAAGAAGCTTCTTCTTGTATTGCATAAAGTTATAACAATTATTTTAGAATGTATGTTGGAATTTATTTCACAGGCTTAAATTATTAGGCTTTAGTTTTATAATAAGATTATATTATCTCAACTACAGATCTCAAAAAATAATTTACATAAGAAAGATAGAAAGAACGTGATCTTTAGACAATTAAAAACTGTGTAATTTATCATTGTATTTTGTCAAAGAACTAAAAAACTATAATGTTACTGCTTTAAAAAATGGGGATCTTTGCTATCGATATTTTATACATATTATTTGCTGGTGTTGAAATTTATTGTAAAATCTTGTTGTCTCTTTGTGTGTGTGAGACATCATAGGCCCTGAACGGATGAACCGATTTAGTTTAGTTTTTTTTAGCTGGAAGGTGGCATGTCTTCTTAGATTTCATGAAATTTGGCCAAAGATTTTTTCCGCAAAAAATGGAGTCGTGTTTCATGTTACTTTTAATTTACATGTAAAAACAATATGTTTCATAACTTATAATTATTAATTATTTATTTTATTCAACTTAATTTACATGTGAACGAAGACAGTATCACAACTAGTTTAATATCAAAGGATACGTAATAATATATCTCACCCGGAATTACATGCAGTAAGAGGATTCGAATAATTGCTACAAGCTAGATTCTATTACGATACACTATACTAGACTATTACCTAGGTATTACCTATACCTATTATTATAGTATTACCTGTATTATATTATCTGTGGCATTACTTAGTATTGCTGTGAAATAATTCCGATCGATCATACTAATTAACAGTTGTGTTACAGTGAACCATGGTACAGTGGTTAGTTAGTTCGCAAGGTCGTAGGTTCGTGACAGAATAATTGTAATTTTATTCAAAAGGTAAGTAAGGCATGTATGAAAGAAATGACTAATTTTAACTACCAATAATCTGTTAGTTTTTGAAGGATTCGAGTTTTCGAATTTAGGGAAATTATAACATTGGAAAGCTACTATTATTATCTCTCCAAAACAGGAAATATAATCCAATCCATACTAATATTATAAATGCGAAAGTAACTCTGTCTGTCTGTCTGTTACTCAATCACGCCTAAACTACTGAACCAATTTGCATGAAATTTGGTATGGAGATATTTTGATACCCGAGAAAGGACATAGGCTACCTTTTATTGCGAAATATG
>CAJQZN010040044.1:13256-25478 GCA_907164685.1 Colias eurytheme
CATAGGCTACCTTTTATTGCGAAATATGTACCACGGGCGAAGCCGGGCGGACCTGTTGCACATGTCAACATACTAGGGCGTCCGTATCTACCTATAGGTACCTGAATCGGAGATTAAAATATATTCGTACGGTCGTACCTTTTAAAAGTATATTTTTGTGCAGATAGTATATGTAGAGTAATAACTCCTACTTAACTATGAAGGTACTGTATGTGAAATATACGTCGTCCTAGTAAGGGGGTTACTACAAAACTATAATACATACTCTGATTATAATTATTTGCAATATCCATTCAACCTGCTATCCTAACTGACAAATATAATGTCCTTCAAGAAAAACATTCACATGCCATACGAAAATTGATCTAAAGATTTGTCGAAATATAACACCACTGATTGCTTCCGGCGAAGGATGTTGACCAATTTCCCTCTTTAGCTGCGACACGGTGTAATTATGAGTTGCTGGTAAAGTATGGATATCGGAGATTGGCGGTATGGCTAGGTTTGATAGAAGTCGTCAATATTATGGGAAACTCATGCGTAGAATATCATCACTACGGACTATAAAACAAAATCGCTTTCTGCCGTTTGTCATCTTCAAAATTACGCAACAGATTTTGATGGGTTTATTTTTAATAGATAGAGTGATTCTCTGTGAAAGTTTAAGTACATAATTTATAAGGTTTTAGATGAGGCCAGCCAAGCCGGGAGAGGAGCTAGTTGTCTAATAAAAAAATTGGCCAAATTTTGAAAACTTGAAATTCAAAAGATGCCCATTCCCATTTTTTGCATAGTAGTTTATTTAATAAATTTATAAACCTTTTGAGGCAATTTTCATCAAGCCGTTTACTCTTGACAGCATATTATCAGAGTTTATAAACGTACATCCTACACAATTTTATCGATTAATTGAAATGACAAGTACCGATACAATACATATGCACGTTTGTTACCCAATTACTCCAATATGTACTACTTAACAGATCTTTTACATAATTTTTTACGTAATAAAAATAATGAAAACCTGTCCAATTAAAAACAATGTTTACTACGGCGTTCACCAAATTTATGTATGTATTTAATATTTTGAAAGCGTATAGAAAATGATAATATTTTCTCTACATCTCATTATTGTGATAAAATATTATGGCAATTACGATATATCAATTTCTCTCTATCACTAATATAAAAGTTATAGTCAAATCGTTTCAAATATGAAAGATCATTTTTATTAAAAACTAGCGGTCCGCCCCGGCTTCGCCCGTGGTACATATTTATGCTTAACTCTAATGCAAGGAAAAATACAATTATTAATTATTATCTTTTATATTCATTTTTAACTGACTTCAAAAAAAGGAGGAGGCTCTCGATTCGATCAGTATATTTTTTATGGAGAAGTTCATAATAGGCCTAATAGACTTCAGGTAATAAATGATGTCTAGATTTAGATCCTGCACAAAAACTTAAAGTTCATACAACTCGTTCACGTACATTAGGTCACTTTGGGTCACTTAAATCTTGGCCAATTTTGTGCATTAAATTATGATTTATGTCCTCTTGATTATATAACCAAGAAACATTTATTTATGAGGAAAATATAAATAAACCATTTTCAAAATACATTAAATACAAAAAATATTGTGTCTTGTAAGAAAAGGTCGTGTTTCAATTTACGTGGCAATAATAAATTATACTTGTAAAATAATTATAATTTAAATTATATTTATATTTGTAAAATTTAAATAAAACAGTAGGTATTATTAAAAATTTTTTCTAACTGGGAATTACCATTTCAGAAAGTGAAGAAGAAGACAATTTTCTTATCACTATTCACTACATAGTATAATACAAAGTCGCTTTTTCTGTCCCTATGTCCCTTTGTATTCTTAAATCTTTAAAACTACGGAACGGATCTTGATGCGGTTTTTTTTAATACATAGAGTGATTCAATGGGAAGGTTTTAGTGTATAATTTATTGGTTTGAGACAAAGCGGGCGAAGCCGCGGGCGGTAAGCTAGTTAAGTCATATTTTGTTAAATACAATATTAAATTAAATTTATTTAGCCAGTCCAGTAAATAGACAACCTGTCTGATTTTTAAACCTACATGAAAGATATAGTTAATGTTTATTTTAATTTATTTTCTCTGCAATTAAATACGTAATTATTCATACTTTTATTTTTATTACAACACTTAACCATTGTTGCAAGGAGCAGGTCAGAACATTCATATCGTTGTAGCATGCCTTAATTTCAAAATTTCATACAGCAAGAGGCAACCAACCGTAAATGGAGATAAATTTAAAGTTAACTCTGATAAAATAGTTACTAAATATATTTTAAACACGCCTGTTATGGTTATAATAAGTAAAAATATTTTATTTCCTGAAGGAACGCATTTTTATTTTTTGTGACCTTTTTTTATATTCGTGTCCTAATCTATTAAAATAAAAATGTGTGCGTGTACTATAGTGTACACACGTAAGAAGTGAAACTTCTTTATGAACTTATTTTTCAAAAAATAATTTACTATAAGCAACTTTACAGAAATACGTGAATCACGCGTGGTAGGGATAAGAAAAAGATAGCGCGTAACGGAAAAATGTCACGCGTAACGAAAAAATATTACACTAAATTTTTTCCAACCCCGATAAAGAAGTTTCACTTCAATAATAACGTAAACGTTAAAGATTGTGAGCATGGTTCTAAGCATAGATACATGTATGGTAATGTATGAAATAAATACGGATGATTGTAACTCTTTCACGAAAAAGCCAATCTTAATGAAATAATATGGCATAGACAAAAAATTAATATTCAAAAACATCATCACATCCTCTCATAGGCTTCTTTTTGCCCGGAGAAAGATGCAAAAAAGGAAATTGCTGGGTTCGATTCCCAAATATTACGAAACAAACTTAACATAAAGCAGAGATTATTTATTTGAAGAAAGTAGTGAAAGATACCTTTTGTCCCTTACCAGCTAACTTGATTCTTATTCTTCTTTATTTTTCTTTCTTCTTATTATTATACCCCGTGGTTTTACCTGCGTTGCTCCGCTCCTGTTGGTCTTAGCGTGATGATATAACATAGCCTCGATAAATGGACTATCTAACACAGAAAGAATTTTCAAATCAGACCAGTAGATCCTGAGATTAGCGAGTTGAAACAAGCAAACAAACAAACTCTTCAGCTTTATAATATGAGTATAGATTTGTGAATTATAATATGAGATGCATCTGCCCCATACCTCAAAAGGGGTCAATGTACTTTTTACCTATTAAATATGTACGTGTCTGCCTACTCTATAGTGTTAAAATAATTTACTGTTATTTATATTTTAAAATAATGTCTATCAAGTTTGTTCGATTAATTTATACCGTTGGCTGTTACCCGAAATATCTATTTTATAATAAAATCAGAATAAAATACAATATTTATTGTTATATTTATAACAATTATATTATATACGATAATAAATAACAGCTATAATATATTTAAGTCAAAGTCAAAGTATTTATTGTTTATAACAATTAGATAATAAAATAAAATAATAAGGTCTACTCTTATTGCAACATTGAAGTAAATAAATATCTACCTATTGCATAACATTAGTAATAATGAAAATTAAAAACGATCATTGGTTTTAATTTATAAAATATTTATTAGTGCATAATTATACTAGGTATATTATATTTTCATTCATACAAAAATAAAAAAGTACGCAATAAAAACTCTTACATAAATGAATAAAAGTTTATGTGTGATTAATAACATTTTCTAATTTAAAATATAACAAATTAAGAATATCATAAAAAACACTATCCATATTTTTGATTATTCTATAAACAACATTATAATTTACCACCAAAAAATATTCAAACCTCCCACAGCTAGGTTCCTACATTTTACAAATACATACTTTTATAACACCATTAACCCCAACTATTCTGGACCTTAAAACCTTTAAGTGTAATAAACTCCGAAGTTCCCACAAACTGAAATAATAACAATAAGTTGGACCTTGAAGGAATGCCCATACCGTAGTATATAAGCGCTACATAACTTGCTACAAGCATCAGTCACTTGACAGTGAAAATACAGACAACATGAAATTCCTGGTAAGGATTTTTGTTTATTTACCACCACCTTGGATATGGATTTGCTAGTTTTGATAGAGTTGATAGATCGATAATAATTTATCATATACTAGATTTCCGCCCGCGGCTTCGCCCGCGTTTGCAAAGGAAAACCCGCATAGGTCCCGTTCCCGTGGGATTTCCGGGATAAAAACTATCCTATGTGTTAATCCAAGTTACCCTCTATATGTGTGCTAAATTTCATTGTAATCGGTTCAGTAGTTTTTACGTGAAAGAGTAACAAACATCCATACATCCATACATCCATACATCCTTACAAACTTTCGCCTTTATAATAGTATTAAGATATAATAATCATAAATATTTTTTTTACTAAATTACATTCATTTTATATTTCGGCCTATTATAACTTAATTTTAACTTTACATTTTTAAATCCTACAAAATACTAAAAATCATAAATATTTTTCTATTTTAACCTAAAAAAATGATCCTTAAAATTAAATAAAAAAATATGTTTGGTGAAAAAATAAAACTTGTAAGTAAAACGTTTTCAATCCGTCAAAATTTGTCAAAGTCCAACTTATTAATATTGATTAGTACTTTTACAAATGAAGCGAAGCGAAGCGAAGGCGGTATTGTAAATAACACGAATACTTTCAAACAATAAGATGTAGCAACTGTAACAATTGCTATTGTAAGTTCATTATCTAGCGTATCTAACTATTATATATTTGTATTAATTGCTATAATTACAGGAATACTTCTATGGTAATTAATCAGTATCGATTTAATGATTTTTTCATAAAAAATCTATAATAACTAGATTTTTTATAATATAATTGTAAAATAAAAAAAAAAACCATTTACTTGTGACATTTACATTAAAATAAATAATATAGTTAACTCTTGTAAAGTATTTGTTTTAACATTTTAAAATCTCATTCAATAAAACTATAGTTTAATTCTTTATTTTATAGTAGGAAGTTATGCGTGGCTGATTATTATGTAAACATTTTTTAACTGTCTTTATTAGGCAAAATATTACATTATAACTAGCGGTCCGCCCCGGCTTCGCCCGTGGTACATATGAAAAATAGATGTTGGCCGATTCTCAGACTTACCCGATATGCACAGAAAATTTCATGAGAATCGGTCCACCCGTTTCGGAGGAGTATGCAGACTAACATTGTGACACGAGAATTTTATATATAAGAGATTAACTTCGAAATGAATTGTTCATAAAATAAGGAGAATATTTAAAAAGACTTTAGTACTCTAAAAATTAAAAATATAAACAACATGTAAACGGATATAAATCGTTTATTGCTTTTTTTGAATAATATTAATGTTGTTTTTCAATTAGGCCAAAATTTAAGGTCGTTTATCCAGCATAATTTAATCGAAACGTCATGTTCTGAGTTAATTTTAAAATAGACAGGTATAATATAAAATTTAAACTTTACGAAAATGAGATTCTTACTTAGTTACAAAAAGGCAGTCTTAAGGTTTTATAAAGCGTCTTATTCGGGAAATAAACAAAAGACAACTCAAAAGGAAACGTTAAGAAATATTCCACTCAATGAATAAAGTGACATGTAAAGTCGTGAAACAAAATATATTAGTTTGAATAGGTGCCCTAAAATGGGTAATGGACTAATGGATGCTTGGGTAATACTAAAACACTGTATTTACTCAAAGGATATCCTGCGATAGGAAAACTCAAGGCTTACTTTGTGCAAGACGTACAATTTTACGGACAATCGATTTCAATGGTATTGAAATAATAAAAAAGCATGAGACCTCTGTCGTCTATTTTTTTGTTGATAAAATTGATACGATCCAGACATATAGACAGCCTCCGCCCCGGCTTCACCTGTGGTACCTACATGTTTAAACTATCCTATCTCTCAAGTTGGATCGAACTGCACATGGTGTGCGAATTTTATTATAATCGGTTAAGTGGTTTAGGAGTCCATTGAGGACAAACATTGTGACACGAGATTTATATACATTAAGATAGATAAACACAAATGTTAAAGAAATAAAGAAAATCAATATATTTTATTGTAATAACAGGATTAACCATAAAATATTAAATAAATAATCGTAAACAAAAATACCATTAAATTAAATCAAAACATTTATCACCATGTGAGTAACAGATAACTAAATGACCATAATATATCAATTTCAAAAAACTAATATATAACAAGTAAATTATTAAAAAAACAAAATACCCGACTGCACACTAAAAAAAGAGTGATTGAAATGAATCTAATGATACCGCATACATATTTTTTTAAAGGGAAATTTAGAAAAAATATTATTATGTCTTTATCCCGTGGGACTTTTAGGATAAAATGTATCCTATGACACTCCCGTAATCAAGACAAATCTAACGATACCTCATACATTAAAATCCATCAAGCCGTTTAGGCTACAGGTGGTCACAAAGGAAAAGACATACATACATACTTACATACACTCGAAAAACATTACCCTCCTTCTTTGGCAGTCGGGTAATTAGTTCACTCAACTGAGCTTGAAGACGAATGACTTGTTAGTAGTACCGGTTTGGCTCTATGTTTGGGGAAAAATCGGTAATTAAATAGATACATTATTCAACATCAGAATATATATTTCTAAATTAATTGATCTAAATTTATTCAAAAACACAGCTTTAAAGTTTAGCTGAAAGAAAAAATGTAGAAAAAATCTCCACGTTCAAATTAAAATTATTTATTTCAATAAAAATATTACACCATAATTCATAATATCACAAGTGCATTTTTAAGTATTAACAAAATCTACTTTTACTACATTAAGGTAATCTTATAAATAGTACATGAATACATTTACATCGTATTTTAAAATTTCAAACATTTCGTCATAGAGTCAGAACCGAAATCTCATCTTTCCTGTTTTAATAAATATTTTCCAATACAGATTGTAGCCGCTCTTGCCATCGCAGCAGTCGCTGCTGAAGATGCCGCCAAAAAGACTGAGAAGCGCGGAATCAGCGGTCTCGGTTACGGCGGTTACGGCGGTTATGGCGGCTACGGCGGTTACGGCGGTTACAGCGGTCTCGGTTACGGAGGCTACGGCGGTTACAGTGGATACTCCGGTAAGAAACTTTACTGTGCTGTAAGAAAAAATACAAATCTTTATTTTGCCAAAACATTAGAAGAAAGACGTGTAATCACAAATATTTAATTACAATTTTTCACTTAAAACTAATACACTTTTGAGGATAATTACACATTACTATGTACTCTTAAACTGGAAACGTTCTTTAATATAAGGACTGTTCTATAAGAAGTTATAAAAAATAAAAAAAGTTATATTAAGATAATCGTTCAATAAATATTAGGTATAGGGATTCAATTCGTAACTCTATTGATTAACGGTAAAAATAATAATAAACAAGATAAAAGTTGAAGCATTAAAAATGTTGTTGTGGTTGACTTGATTATGTCATAGTCAAAAAAATTCATATGCTAAATTTTTAAGTATCGTTTGGAGACCGGTTAATCAGTATACATTATAATTTTAAAGTATCCCAATATCTTGCACTAGCTACACTCCTGTTGGTCTTAGCGTGATGATATAGCCTTAAAGCCTTCCTCGATAAATGGGCGATCTAACACCGAAAGAACTTTTCAAATTGGACCAATAGTTCCGGAGATTAGCGCGTTCAAACAAACAAACAAACTCTTAAGCTTTATAATATCAGTATAGGTAAATGAGAAAAATGTAGATGAACAAAATGTCTATGAACAATAGGGTTCCTTATATTTAAATATAATAATTTAATTTAAATAAAATACAAAAGCACCCAAAAGTCCTATCGCTAAATCTCGTAGATCTCATTTAAAATAACAATCCTTTAGAATCGATTCAACTCCTCGATTTGCGAACACTAACGAACTACTTATTTTATTCATTGCCAATTAAAAGCAATAACGTTTTAGCAAACAGGCTGTTTATACACGAACGACTTTGTGAAAATTGCAAATTTAAAAGTCGTTTTGCCACATGTATTTAAATTCCTTTTCACGGCCTTTTTTTAATGTACGTATAAAATACGTATTTACGTATCTTGACATTGATATTTATCAAGAGCACAGAAAATTGTTTAATATTAGTCTAACATAGCATCTAAAGTTACAAAATATTTAGAATCTAGAACATAATTGATGAAATTAGTGGTTATTACTATTAATGGGCGCATTTAGGTTTAATCACAACTAATAGGACTATTAAAGATCATCGATCATGTTGTTATATTAAAGACTAGTGTATGTGCTACAAGTATGTGTTTTAAAGATAAATTTCTGAGCCTATAGCTGAGTTAAATATGATGGAAATTAAGTATAAGGAGAACGACGTAAATAAATTGGATGTTGATTGTTGTTGTAGACATTATCTTATCGTTAAGTTTTTATTATTCATTTGATGAGGTCTATTTAAATTTATATAATCATTGGTGTATAAATAGCCTTCCAATAACTAAGAAGATTAGTCGCCAATACATAGTTACCCTTAAATCCAAAGCTAGGAACCGATTAAGCTCAAACTGTCGTATAAATTGGAAACAAAGAGGAGCATTTTGCAATAAAATGTCTTGCTCCGATCGGTTAGAATTAGTGTTATTTGTGAGATCTGCGCTTGCGATCTTTACGTATTAAATGGAGACTTAGTTTTGGAACCTATATTTCTTATAAGTTATAACCAATAATTTTTTACAGCAAATAATTTTCAGAACTATAATATAATATGGTTTTAACGGACTCATTGATACAAGTAGATGACTTAAAAGCATTCTTAACATAATTATTATACTATAGTTCAAAATTGGTATAAGCTGAGAAATTCACGGGAAAATATTGTTGAGTCTATATCAGACAATCCCTGAGACCTTTGCAAAACAATTTGACTCATTTGTCAGACAATAAATGCAAGAAGTACCTACACATTTTATAATACGCATACGACAAACAACAGTTTAAATTCAACCGTCAATACTAACGTGGGAAACTCACCCTTGACACACATACACATAGTGATTATATTAATATCCCGGTGTTATTTCTTATAGCTGTAATTTACGTGAGGGCAAGAATAATTGCTCACGCCAATTGTCAAGGGACATTGCTTTTTATGTTAATCAGCCGTAGATGACGGTGTTTATAAGTTGAATTAATTATCAATACAACAATATTAAATATTACATCTATACCTACTAATAATAAGCTAAAGGCCTGAAGGGTTTGTTTGTTTGAACGCGATAATCTCAGGAACAAATGGACCATTTAAAAAAAATCTTTCGTCATTAGATATGTACGTGATTACTGAGTTGAGAGTTATATAGGCTTTATAATATTATAATACCACGGACAAAGACGGGACGGATCGCTAGTTAGAAATCAATAAAAAAAAATCGCTACAAAAAGTAATTATTATATTTCTTATATTTTCGTTAAGGGATTTGAAGGACATTTATTGAATTTTTTGTATCTGTAATTTTTAAATTTCTAAGAAAATATTTTGTACTTATTCAACAAAGCGTGAAGTATTTTTCGGTACGGAATTATGACGAAAATTAATTCCTCTTACTGTTACTGCTATTAAAAAGAATAGATATTTATTATTATAGGTAAATTATAGAAAATAGTTCATAATAAGACCTCTTTCTATATTTAAGACTGTTGAACTTAAAAATATAGCAAAAAATTCCCACCTTTTTATTATTTAAGTATTTTATCTGTGTATCTCTTATAATTTGAATACCACAAGAAAAATATTCAGTTTGTAACAACAAGAATCCTAAAGCAACAGTAATGAAAAATTCAACAGTTTCATATCGAAAGTTTACAGCAGGTAGAAGTTTTATTTGGAATTTTTTTAATTTTCCAAACATCTACATACTTCACAAGTATGAAATTTTCATGTTTCTACGAGATATTATCAAAATTAAGCTTGCAATTTTAATAAAGGGATTTGATTGCTAAATGTAATCCGTGATATCACTGTTCAAAATGTCAAAATCTTAGTTATTTAAGCTATAGTCCGTAAAATATTATCAAAATTCACTCCCTGCATTTGATACTTTTATGAGTTTTTAATGCAGACATAAAAATAATGCCCTTATACAAAACAATTTAAAAAATATCTCGGAAGTAGGTACGTACTTATTGCAATCATGCAACTAAATTGATTTTTTGTAGATTTGATTTGACCTTAGCATTGACAATGTACCGCTGATGCGTGAAGCGTGGTCACTGACCAATGACCAATAGTTTTTATTACAATTTAAAAATTTTGAGACAAATTTATATAATCTATTACATTTATAATATATGAGACTATTTTGGCGAGGACGATCATAATTAAGAAGCATCTCTTCCTATTTTTTTAATTAATATTACAAGAGGAAGCTTAATAAATGATTACCAATTAAGGCAGCCATTACAAAAATGGATGTCATTAATTTAAACGGTGTTTCGTCTCCTTCACTCTCGTGCTATTTTATATAAGGAAAAAAGAAACAAAATAGTGATTAGTTCAAGCATTGATTAAAAAAGTTTAAAAGTAAAGGGCTGAAAAGTGCTAGTAAGTATTTGAATAAAACATTCCTAATTCCGGTTTGAGATTGAATCTTTGTAAAAAATTTAACGTCTTTTTCGACCAAATTATAATGAAAATCGATTTAAAATACTCCAAATTGACTTGAATCTTTTATGGACTTTATCGGTTACTTTCCTTGTTCGACATTTTTGGAATAAATTATTCTAATTCTTTTCGGTTCGGATAAAGTTACTTGAGTTGATCGCGTTAGGAATAGAATACGAGGTGACATTTTTCTTTTGGAATGTCGTTTATGGCTAAATTTCAATCTATAATTCGTCGAAATAGAGACATATTCCGATGAGCGCCTTAATAGCGATAATTAACGAAAGTAATTCGATAATCAGAATTACGATTAATTAACTTTAAGTACAATAATGTCTATGTTTATTCCTTCGTTTCGCTCAGAGTAATGTGACGTACCTATTTTATTTCAGGAGTAAATAATAAATATTTCAGGACAATTTTCACACACGGCACAATCTGATCCCATACTAAGCTTTCGCTTGTGTTATGGAAACCAGATGGCTGATAAACATACATATATAAATTTTAAATAAATACTTATATTGATAATTAACACCCAGACACAGAGCAAACATCTATGTTCATCACACAAATATTTGCCCCAGGTGGGAATCGAACCCACGACCTCTGGCTTGGAAGGCAGGGCCACTACCAACTAAGCCAACCGGTCAGTCAAAGAGTAGTTGTTTAACCGTAATTTTCACCAAAAATTTGCACATCCCTACAGATCTATGATAACAATAAACATTTTAACACAATTGTACTTTGTCATTCCAGTCCCAGTCGTAAGCAAGGTTGGGTACACCACCTCTCACGGTTACGGCGGTCTTGGCGGTTATGGTGGATACTCCGGCCTTGGTAATTATAACTTTATATACCTATACTACTACCTAACTTACCTATACAAGTCATACAAAATGTTTGTGAGCGTGTTTCGTTCTAAGGCATAATTTGGTAGTTATGTTGTTAAGATTTTTTAATTAAATCTGTTTTATTCATAGATTTTCAATGAAAGTACGTGATGGATTATATGCATTCGTATCCACACGAATACAAATTAGAACAACTTATATTTTCATACCGAATTTGTTTTTTTACATTTGAGGATTGAACCCTTTATGTTGATAATGTTTTAACTACACTTGCACTCTATCACTATGTCATTTTGAAACATACCTTTTATACTAATCTTTTTTTGTTTCATTCCAGGTGGTTATGGAGGCTATGGCGGTTACGGCAGCCACGGCGGTTACTACGGTTCTCCAGTCGGTTACTCTGGTTACTCCGGTTACTCCGGTCTCGGCTACGGCGGTTACGGTCACGGTATCGGCTACGGTTACCACTGAGCCATAACCGTGCAGCGAAACTAGATGGCGCTGATATATACTTTCGAATGTTCTACTGTTTATGATTTGTTACTTAATGTTAAATTCTTCATAAATAAGGCTATTTTGAATTCTTATTTTA